>JAHWFP010079462.1:771-19705 GCA_023313725.1 Lithobius niger
GGAACGAAAGCCACACTTTAAGTCGTAGGCCACATATTATGGTAAGACACTGTAGGAAATAAAAATTTATTCTTATACGTTTGTATTTTATACCTAAAAGTTCATTAAATCGGGCTGCTGTTTTGAACTCTGTGAGCTCTGTGACAAGTAAAATTGGAAAAATATGTGAAAAAATTTCAATTCTGAAATAATGGCAATCAGACTGTAAATTGACATCGACTATTGTGGAAAGCCTGGACAACTTAGGACAATTATCAATTATTTCAATATTTTGTTGGGAACCCTGTAACAACGAAGCTGACAGACGCACGCTAATCCTTACCCAGCATCAGGACCGTAGCCGGAATTGTATTTTAACTGTGGGTAAAATACAATTCCGGCTACGGTCCTGATGCTGGGTAAGAATTAGCGTGTGTCTGTCAGCTTCGTTGTTACATTGTTTAATTGTACATAACATTGTTTAAATTAGCATGTCTAGACGGAATTTTAAAATCTAGCCGTTAGATGTGCTCATACCACTGTACTATCGCCTCTATACCTCCCCTATGCTCATGTTACATATGTCAAAAAAAAAAACTACGTTGATTATGCAAATGCTGCTAGGACCAGACAAAACTCAAATTTAAATTCATGCACTGAACTTAAAAAAAGCAAATTTGACTTTCAGCTTAAAATACTGCTGTACCTGCCAATAACATTAACATTATCAGTCTTTAATCTTCTGATTGGGTGAAGGGAAATATTCATGATTGTATAATTTTATCCTGCTTGAGTGCGCCAGTGTACAGTGCAGGTGTTCCTGTGGCCGCTCGAGTTGCTGAAATGACGGTCAACGATTTAGATGTCGACAAATTTTGATTCGCGTAGATTTGTTCATTCGAAATCCTTTACTAAAAATTAAATAATGCCACTCTTAAACGAGTTTCCATAATAAGGGATTTCGGTGTCACATTGAAAATTAACTGCTAACATACATGTCACACATATTGTGACAAAGGCATTCAAGACGTGCTATTTTCTTAAAGGTATCCTGAAGATGCAAACACCACTGTTATTATATAACGCTGTTAGAAGTTTTAGTCTTGCAAGCATGCATTGTATGGAATCAATGCAACAGTACCTTAAACACTCATTTAAACTGACGGTTGCACCTGTCAATAGAGACTGTAGAAAATTTTTTTTTTTAAATCGTGTTGTGCACCAATGGAACAGCTTATCATTGGAGGTGGTTGAGTCTGCAAACTTGCACATTTTTTAAACAACGTCTCTAAAGTGTTTCTAATATGTGGATTACAAATATGCTGATCTTCCCCGTATAATTGACTGCACGTAAAACTATTTCTTATTTTAACTAATGTATAATTATTATCTTTTTAATGCTGGACAGGAGGTAGTAGACTCTAACGGTCCCTTCCTGCTCTCCATTTTCCACAATATGGAAATAAATCTTTATTTATTATATTATTGTTATTGTTAGTATTATTACTGACACACAAAAATCAGAAAATGGATCATACTAACTGAAAACGAAAGCGCTTCAAAGGCTACACTAACGTCTGCTATTTAATGATGTGAAATGAATATAACAGAAAAAAGCATTGAAATTTAATGAAATCTGTTAACATATAATTGTATTTCTAATATATATATTTCTATTTGTATTTTTTTTTTGTATTCACATGTATTTGTATTTTGCTTGCACACACAAGTCTTACGTAAGGCATCGTGCCTGTACATAACAACACGTACAATAAAAGCATTATTATTATTATAAACTTTTTAAACTGCAGAGGCTACAGCCTAATCTAATAACATATAAGAAAAACCAGCTATGGAAGTGTTTAACAATAAAAAAAAAAGTAGCCCACTATTGCACAAGTAAATCAAAACACGACGTTTCGGGGATAAATGCACCCCATTATCAAGAGTGGCTACCAGCTCAAAGGCTTCGTACAAAAATCAAACAACTAACAAGAATCAAGTTAGGGCAGAAACTTCTGATTTTCATTTTTATTTGGAGTGTCTGCCAAAACAAGATTCTTGTTTGTGCTTTTATTTTTGTACGAAGCCTTTGAGCTGATATCCACACTTATTAACGGGGTGCACTTATCGGGGTACACTTATCGGGGTGCACTTAACGGGGTACACTTATAATTGTTTTACTTGTGCACTTATTGACTATATTTTTATCTTTATAATTTAATAACATACATTTGTTATGTGAAGGGTTTGAATTGTGGTGAACACTTTTTTGAAGAACCATCAACAAAAATCCAAATTTCTTTTCTCTCTCAATATCGACTCAGTCTCGACCTCAATTTTCTTCACAGTCGTATTCTTGGAAAGGTGCTTTTTCTAGAACTTTTAAAGCTAGTTTCAGTGTTTAACAATCCAATTGCCGCAATAAGAAGTTTAATTTTCGCTTTACCGAAAAGGTTGCACCAATTAAAGAAGGCGCTCCTTACATTACTTACGGCTTTCATTCGTAATCATCATAATTAAATCCCGTTCTGCACTAATTAATAAAGAAGGATATAATTTAAAACTTTAAAATTGTTGAGTTTCCGATTGTGTTTTCCTCCATGGCTATAAGGGGGGTTTTGCATAACCTATGTTAACAATATCCGAATGAATAAATAAATACATAAATGCACAAATAAACGTTAAATAAATACATAAATAAATAATTTCATGAATGAGTTAATGTCGTTATTTTGTGGCCGATTATCATAAGACTTGAGAAAGCCCGTGCTACACATGGACGGTGTTAGATGGAAACCGACCAACTAATGGAATTCCACCAAAAAATGGAAACCCGACCAATCAGATTTTTGCGCATACTGGCTAACAAACGCTGATTTTCGTTCGTTTTCCTCACTAAATCAGCGATCCCAAGCTCGACACAGCCCGGACCCCTTTTCCGCACCCGGTCTCCAAGCACTGATATTTGAGTAATTCTATGGGGAAATAAATAAATTGTAGAACAAAGTTGAAACCTATAGCCTGGCGGCTTTGACATTTTCTTTCTGGGAGTACTGAAAATTTTGGCCTGATGGGGTTTCGTTTTCATTTACAGAAATCTTATCGTTGCCAATCACTTTGCAAACATACCAAAGATAAGCATCGTGAACCGCAATTTTAAGGTGGTTGTTAAAGCGATTGTTAGATTCTTATTGCTGCCGACCTGTTTGCATTGCCTTTTCCTTTTCTAATATTGTCGATCCTTCTTTCTTTTTCGCCCGTCATCCAGGATTGTTAGTGTAGATAATTCTTTAAAGGGCTGAAATACCCGCGCAAAGCTGAATTATTTCTCGTAAACTTTCTATCTTACCATGTATTCTTTTAAGGGAATGTTTAGTGTCATTAAATTCTTCGGTTGCCAAAAATTCCCAAACACAAATGCATCGTGCAGTTGTAATCCATTGAAAATAGTACTCACCTCACCAGACTGACCATCTAAGTCCCGGTGAACACATCCGTTTTTTTTTTTAACGTGCGTTGATGGTGCGTTACCGCATTTGCGGTGTGGTTTACGCGACATCTGTTGGGTACTGCGCACATACCTCCGTCGACCTTGCGTTACCGCACATCCGTCGTGCGTTCGTTTTGCAACGCACTTCCCCACAGCACCGCAACGGCAACGCAAACGCACCACCGGTTTCTCAGTACCTTGTGTGACTTGAGCGCTGAACAATCCGTTATTTATCGTAAAAGCGTTACCAAAAATGGCGCCCAATCTCGAAGAAATTGGAATGAAATTGTTTATTGAGAGGGTAAAGAACTATTCTCAAATATGGAATGTTGCTGCAGAAATGACTGAAGGCCCATTGGAGGTAATTAAAGAACTTATCTGAATTTTTTAGTTAATTTGCAAAGGATATATAATATCTTCCCGTGGTACGTCTTAAATCAGTATACGAATGGACCAAGTATTGTCTCATTGGTTTCACAATATATTTTATGTATACGAGGTAGGCAAATAAATCAATATTGTCTCATTGGTTTTAAAATATGTATATACTAGCATCGTACCCAGCTTCGCCCGGGGATTTGTTTGACCCGTGGTTGTTTCCCAGTATTTGCTCGGTGCTGCCTGATCGTTCATTGCAACAGTCGATTTTCTTTTGTGTAACTCTACCCCTTTCCGCCAATCCTCTCCCTCCCCTCTCCCCTCCTCCTTTTATCCCGTCCTGTCCCTCTCCTCTTTTTATCCCGTCCTCTCCCTCTCCTCTTGGTTTCCTTCCCTTTCTCCTCTTTGCTATACGTAGTTGAACACGTACCCGGCTCCCGGGTCCCGTGCTTGTTTGTTTGTTCTCTTCTACGTTCAGTTAATGCGTAATTGTATGTTTAATGGTAACAGCTCACTTTGCCCCCCACCCCTCCCAGTCTTTCGCTGTGGCTTAAGCGATGCGTACCGTGTGAAAAAGAAGTGTGCATGACGTCATGTAATACTTGCCCTTGAGATTACCACGGTGTTTGGTTAGAAAGATAATTGTTAGAGCAAATTGTTAGTCGAGGCAACAATGTCCCAGTTTCAACTTCATGCCAAAGAATTGACACACTCGATCGTGTTCATTGTTCCCTTTCCGGGGGTCGTTGCGGTTGCTTCATTTCTGCTATGAGACTTTGGTTTATAATGTAAGATATTTTTTTTTTACTCGAGGTTAGCAAAATGGGGTGCAGCCGAATGCGCGCTGATGTTATTGCACGGTCATGTGTGCATTGATTGCTACTATACGTCAACGCAGCGGCAACGCTCGTTAAAAAAAAAACGGATGTGTGCATCGGGGCTAAGCATTTTCTCCTTATGTAATGCGTGCATGGATCCTGCCCATATTTTGGGCCGTTTTCCTCAAACGCTTCGAACTGCTGTTAACGTCCGTCTTCCTCTTGTTTTAACGTTTGCCACATTTATTATTTACAAACCCAGCAGCTCTTCCGTGTCATGCGGTCTAACACACTCTGTCTTCTTCCACTTCTTGTCACGTGGGTTGACACAGAACCCAGGGAGACAGTCGGTTAATTTATCTTCCCCCCTTCTTCCATTTCACTGGGGAACTATGGAACGTTGTAACACTACATTGTCTGCTCAGAGTCAGAAATCACCAAGTGGGGAATATAAAACTGCTTTAATGGAATTTAAGCAGCTCGTTCTTTGGCCAAATTCAATAGAGAACCATTCACTGTCCACTTAGTTTTATCAGCATGCTGCAGGTACAGTGCTGGTGCTGCTTCTGCTCGTGCTCACGCAAGCGAAAGTCACCCAGACAGACCCTTGCCAGCTTTGCCTTCGAGTTCTTTTTTTTTTTTTTTCGTTTTTTCTTGGAATAAGAAAAGAAGGGCTTGTCCACCCCTGTTTGCCCGTTACACACTATCGATGTGCAAACAAATGTCAACTGTAGGTTGGTAATAATTTATTATTTCGACAACTGGACAGATGGGCACGTGAGAATACCACCAACAAGACGTAAGAGGCAAACTACAGGAGAGAATGAAAACAACTTTCGTTGACCTTTACAGGCTTTTCCAAAGTTCAGTGGGTGATGTTCTCTTTTAATCATAAGTTTTGTTGTTGGCATACCTGCACGGCACGTTGACGTTAAAACTCGGCAAGTTTCAGAATTTGGTTAAATGTGTACGTATAGGCTATTATTTGTGACTAGAGGAAGCCCGTGCCATGCACGGGGACGGTCATGAATTAAGTTAACCGACACATTTCCCGGGACATTTTCCCGGCACTGTTCCTGACGACTTGTAGGATTGATCGCCTACTCATGTCTGCCTCCTCTTTCAATGCAGGTAGAATGGGAGAGCGCATTTGCGATGCGGGCGCGAGGAGGGGATAAGTGATTGTTCGGCCCGACGACTTGTCAGATTGAACCTTTATTGAATTGATCGACCACACATGCCTGCCTCCTGTTTCCATGCACGTAGAGTGGGAGAGTGCAATTTCAATGCGGGAGTGAGGAGGGGAGAAGTGGTTTTCCTTTTAGCCTTCCCTTTTGCTTTAGCCTTCCTTTTAGCCTGCATCCAAGATTATAATGTAGATCTATTTTCAGAAAGTTGATTCAATGATTAAAAACGTCTGCAAAGTTTGTGCGCTTTAAAGTAATTGTTAAATAAATATGGGCGCAAACCTATTCACGTTGCCTTTCGGACTTATATGTCAGACTGCCTGAGCGGGGAATCGAACCCACGACCTTTGATATCAAAGGCCGCGGCCCTACCGCTGAGACATACTGGAACGGCCTTCAAAGGTCGTGGGTTCGGTTCCCGCTCAGGCAGTCTGACGTATAAGTCCAAAAGGCAACGTAACTAGGTTTGCATCCGTATTTATTTAATCCCTCTCGAACCCACTGACTTTCCGTTCTGTTTAAAGGAATTGTGGGAAGAAAAAAGAATATGGTAGGAAGGGCACGGCGTCACAGTTTATTTCCGGTCATGAAACAATTCTGGCTCAGATTTAGGTTAACAGTATGTAGCAATACGTTTGATCATTTTTGTAACGTTTTCAATGCAATGAACAAAATGAGATAATGCAAAAATCTACATTTTAAACTAGTCAAAAGTAATTTTTGCGGAATTAGCGATTTTTCCCATTGGTTTAAAATGTTAAACTTCAAGGCCAGGTGGCCACCTCTAAAAATAATTGTAGATTTTTTTTCCTTTTGGGATAGTGATTAGGAGATGGAAGACCAACTTTCCGCACTATTACGATTTGAAATTTTAAAAAAAAGCATTTTTTTTTAATCCACCCTATTGTAGAGACCTTGTTTACGTTTGCCGATCGCGATATTGCGCTGCCGATGACCGCATCAGCTCTTTACTCTATTTAAATGATCGGCTCGAAACGAATCTACGGTTCGTTCAGATGCGTGTCGCAACTAAACACTTGGATCTAAAGAATGACATTTATCGAATGTGCAGTTTTTGTGCATTGAATGATCCCGGCATTAAAACAGATATTGTACTCCACAACAAAATACAAGCTACTGATTTCGTTTTGTTTGTCTAAAAAATTTTTTAAAACCGCCCGCTTGCGTCAATTTTTTTAGTACCACTCCTGAGAACCACTTAATTAATTTTTATGGGGGTGGGGGGAGGGATTGAGCCTTAATGGCGCGTCGACAGCACGGTCATTAGAGCCAACCTCAGTCACAGTGCAGTGGTCCGGGTTGCCACTGCGCCATACACTACAGAGATGTTAAACAAACCCCAAGCTTAGATTTCATCATGCATCTGTACCTCCTACAAAAATTAAAAAAATTAAAAAAACCGGACAGGAGGACAGAGTTATCGCCCAATTGACGCGGAAAGTCTCGCGGAAAGTCTTCGCCGAATAAATCCCACCAACTAAAACGTCACGTGTCAGAAGAAAAACTTAAACTTTGCTACCAAAAACAGCAAGTCAAATGAGGAGAAAGAAATCGCGAAAGGTGTTTGTTTATTTTTAGGAGTGGTCAAGTTTTCATTTAACCGTTAAATTCATACTCGGTGAACACAACCTTTGGATATTAACTGGATGAATGTTTTGGTATGTTGAATCCCTCCATTGAAAAGCCGAATCCTTTTCAACCTGCGGCCCTTTTATTCCGGTTTCACGACCATCAAATATTTCCCCCCCCCCCCCCCCATCAAATATTTCTTACTTTTTCAACCAGCCGGTTTCAGTTGCTAGGTTGTTTTCCCGCAATACTGTTCTGTCGAGCAGAGAAGCGATCCACATTAGGCAGGCGGAGCTTCTGTATGGATTTTAGAGATTTACGTTACTTCGGAAGAGACGGTTTACATGGAATATTTAAAGCGCCGACGACGTCAACGTTCAAGGATTTATCAATCTGGTCGAGTTTGGCTTTATTTGCAGACGTATTAATACATTTAGTCTTTAATGCTATCTGTCTGCCTTCCTGCGACATTAGCGTTTGCAAATTTAATCCGCTGTTACTGTGCAGCTTGATCTTTATTTGTTACATCAGCTGTCATGCTATTTAGTTTGATGTAAATGTGTTTTAATGCAGCAGAGGAGCGGAGGAAGTCTCTGCCTTGGTGGGGAAGATAAGGTTTGTGTTGGGTGGGTAGGGAATGAGGCTGAATGGCGCGTCGACAGCAAGGTCATGGGTTTGTGTAGAGTAGAGGGAAGAGCAGCAAAGGGTAGAGGGAAGGGCACGCTTTTTAATCTTCTATACAGCCGTACCGGCTGAGACGACTATTGCAACGACTCTTTCCGTCCGTCGCTTTTTTCGACTTCGCAACGGTACCAGATATCGACGACCACTGTTTACAACGTTAGATTCAGTGTCAAAAGTAAGTTAAATAACATGGCAAATGAAAACATCGTTACCTCCTTATAGCTCATAGACTTCTTCGACGTAACTACATTTCATCGTCGAATTGAAATCTTAAGGATTTGTGTTAACGCTGCCGTAAAGACAAAAACATTTTAGCTTCGTTTAAAAGAGTCTTGTCGCATTGTTGCATGAATGAATAGGCTTATGGTCGAACCAAATTCTCCATTAAGCCTACTTACTACTTACGAAAGTAAAACTGCCGTTAAAAAAATTAGGCCTAAAAAATGAAAATTAGGCCTAAAATCACGTTACCATGGCAACGTGAAGATGCTGCGAGTCGCTGCTGGCTTTCTCAACAGCGTTTCTCCTGTTCCTTCCTCCACTGATTTATATAGGCTACATTGTGCATTACGTTGTAACACTGTAACTGTGTGCGCGGAGGCATACCGTGTTGCAAAAATGAATAGGCTTACTGTATACAATCCAAATCTCCGTCAGTTGCTACTTACGAAATGAAAGTTGTAAATTAGGCATAAACGCTAACAATTACTCCTAAAATGTAAAATAGGCATAAAGGCTAACACATTTTGATTATATAATGGAGATAAGTGTTGCAATGTGTGATAGAGAATTGTGCCTCACTATTGGTAGTGGCAGAACTGCACAGAAGACCGGATGCGACTAGGTAGTCGCTGTAGTCACTTGTTTTAAATTTCAAATCGTAATAGTGAGTAAAAGTTGGTTTTCAATCTCCTAATCACTATTTCAAACGAAAAAAATTTAAATTTCTTTAGAGGTGCCCACCTGGGCCTAAAGTGTATTGTATTTTTCTAATTCTGAAAAAATGATTTTTGATTAGTTTCAAATACAACTTTTTACATTATCTCCTTTGATGCACTCAGAGACCACTAACAGAAGCTAGAATTAAATTTAAAAAAAAATATTTTGTCCCTAATTTTCGTTTCAGCACATGGCTTAAACTCGGCACAAAATGTTTTTTTTTCCCCCAATTTTGGTGGCCGATAATTCGTATTGTTTTCTGTGAGAAAAAAATTGTTTCTGATTTTGGTTTCATTTATTGGTCTCTGACAGTACAAAATGAGATAATGCAAGCATCTGCATTTTAAACTAGTCAAAAGTCTTTTTTGCGGAATTAGCAATTTTTCCCATTGACTTAAGATGTTAAACTTTCAGGCCAGGTGGTCAACTCTAAAAATTATTTGAGATGGTTTTTTTCCTTTTGGGATAGTTATTAGGAGATAGAAGACCAACTATCCGCACTATTACGATTTGGAATTTAAAAAAAAAAAACATTTTTTTTGTCCACCCTATTGTAGAGACCTTATTTACTTTGCCGATCCCGATATTGCGCTGCCGATACGTACCACCAATTCTGCCTACAGGTCCCAACAATGATTTCAGCACTTAAAACAAGACATTGTGTTTGATTATAATCCATTGTTTTAAACAATGAAACCCTGTCATGTTTATTTCATGTATTATTGTAACCCCACGACGTGCTGGATGAATATTTTGGCTTGTGTTTTAGCTTTTAATTTCACTTCCCCTCGTGAACCTCCCAACCTACCCAGTCCCTCTCAATCGCTATTTTTCGGATGCTTCTTTATTAAAACCTTCCCCCTTAACCCTCGTCCCAACTTAAATTCAACCCTGACCTTTAAAGCTTGTATTTTATCATTACTTACCACTTTAACTTAAAATTCTGTACTATTGGCTTTTAGCCAAAACATAATCGAGCCAAACGTCCATTCCTCATGCACCTTTTTGTGAGCCGAACCCGCAATTTCAGGCGAGCCAATAAATTCACCATTATGAATCTGAACCACTTTTTGAGTTTCCACTTTATTCCACCTTAGGTTTATAGAAGCTTTGAACGTTAGGTTTTGGACCAAAACCTCCACTTCCAATTTTGCAATCAACGCACTGAAACTCCCCTCCCTCTTTCGTACCGTCAGTCACGTTGTGAACCGCATCACGTAAACCGTGGAGCGAAATTCCCAACACCAGTGTATACATTTGTCTAGTATCTCTGAGTATATTTCCTTACGTAAGCCGTGTCAGTATGGCTGAGCGATAGGACTCTGGCCTTCGGTTTTAAAGGTCGTGGGTTCCGTTCCCCCTCAGGCAGTCTAAAGTTTAAGTCCAAAAGACAATGTAAATAGGTTTGCAACCCTATTTTTTAACACTTATCGAGCCCATTTGGCTTTCTGTCCTGTTTATAACCTTACGTTGGATCATATTTTCCTGGATTTGTATACAAATGTTCTATAGAGCAGCGTCAAGTTATGTCAAGAGAGATACTTGCAAGGGGCACTTGATTGAAATAGTGGGTTAAACAACGGCACTTCTAGTCAACCCAGTGCTTTGAGAGTGGATTTCGTAAGCTTAAAAAACTGTTGTTTTCTCCAATCCCTTATGCTACGAGGGATGTAATCGGAAAATAAAGATTCCACTTGCTTAAAAATGTCAGCAACTGCTAACAAATCGACAAAAATCGCTCGTTTTAGGCCTAAGAAATCCTGTCTAATAGCAATGGCTTCAGTAAGAGGTTTTGCTTCTCCCACACCAGTGCACCTTGCAGCTATCCCAGTTACTGGCTCAACCATAGAGTTATATAATATAATACTACTTCGTGTCACTGCCCTGTACGTAAATTACAAACGCATGAGCACATTCAAACAATCAGCCATGCTAAAACTGGGATCCAGCTATAATAAAAATTGCAGCACTAGCTTTAGGAATCCATTCCTAAAACAACAAACTCTTGAATGAAAACTAACCATTAAAATCATTTGAACGTATTATGAATCGTCATTTAACACTGACATTCATCGTAGTCTCAATAGGGGTCAGCAGTGGGTTGTTGTGTCATGGCGCACGACCTTTAAAATGGCGATTTTAGCTATTTAACTCGGCACAGTTGTTGTCGCTACCAGCAGTACCTTTCTGTCAAGCAGGGATGTAATCCACTGTAGGTAGCCTGGATGAGTTTCCGTGTGGACCTTAGCACGAGAGCGCAATACAGCTGCATCCGCAATTCAGTTCTGTCGAGCAGGGGTGTTACACACTGTGGGCAGGCGGAGTTTCTGTGTGGAACTCAGCAAGAGTGCGCAATACATATGGATTTGGCTATCTCTAATTCAGTTCTGTCGAGCAGGGGTGTTACCCACTGTAACAGGCGCAGTTTCTCTGCGGACCTAAGCAGGATAGTGCAATACAGCTGTATTTCGCTGCCCGCTGCTCAGTTCTGTCACGCTCTCCACTGTGGCAGGCGGAGTTTCCATGCTAATCGCGGGAAGAGACTTAACGGTTGATATTTACGGTAATGTTTAAAGTGCAGAAGAAAGCAAAGATCAACGAACCAGGCTGATTCTGATGTCATTGACCCATGTTCGTTACGTCGACTGTGCTATTACGTCTAATGCCGGTATTCACGTGCAATAACTACATTTTTTTTGCACGATAAAAAATGTCTCTCCTGTCGACCTCTCACTGCTTGACCTTTTCACCTCGAAGACCCCACGCACCAGCGCCACGGGAAAATGGTCGCTTGATCGCCTCTCTCGGCATAGCTTCTTCGTTCAATATCACTATTTTCCCAGTCATCCATCCATCCCATAGTTTTGACTTTGTTCCCATCGTCTGTTTGTTTCCATTAAAATGTCAAAAGCAGAGGCCGAGGGAGGCTTTTCAATTCCCGACAATCAAAGTTTTCGTCCGTCCGTTCGTCGTTTGTTTTCTTTTCAGGGTTCTTTCTTGTCCTTTCTCCTTGTCTATTTTCTCCCCTCCGGCAATCGTAAGACTCCTGACCCTAACCCCGCTTCCCCCTTTCCCTCCCACAGAGGGAATTGCTTCAACCCTCGATCCTATCTCCCTCCCCCCCCCCCATGCCGATCCGGGAGAAAGCTAGCTAGCTTGTATATAGCTCATTTGCATGATCCACCCTAAGTTGTTTGTTTAATCGCTGGGGTCGCGGCAACCAGAATAGGTGGCAAGCCGATGAAAACCGATGGCGGATCCCTAGCCGATCCGAGTATTGTATATCAATGCAATGGAAGCGCTGCGTCCCACCCCCTTCCACTCCTGCTGCAAACAAGAGAAACAACACTGCAAGCTAACAAGAGACAAAATCAGACTGGCGCGTGCCTTTCGAAGCCGTAACGGATGGTGGTCGCCTAGCAACGATTCCCTCTCGTGACGGGTTCCATAACGAAGCATCGTCTGATGGTGCGTTTAATATTTACTTCTCCCCGAAGGGCACAGCCCCTTACAGCTTCCGTCTTGCTACAGACAGAGAGAGAGAGAACGAAAGAACTACTAAGAGATTGTGAGGGCATGGCTGGTCAGATTCCGCTAGTCGAGATGATATATATGCACATGGTTCATACCAAATGGCGAGTTATAGCTGACGTAGGCGAGTATTCCAAAAATATGTTTCTCCGCGGTAAACAAAGGGAGGTCGATTGGTCTGCATGGTTTGGGCTTTTATTTTTATTTTTATTTTCATTTTAGTGTTTTATGTTTTAACGTTATTGCTGCGTGCCTGTTCCCGCAGGAAATATTGAGATAACGTGCGCATCGTTTGTCTGACGGTTGGTTCGGTCGGCGATATGGGTTCGTAGAGCACAGCGTGTACGTATGGCGGTCTTTTAAACAATCAATAGGGTAAATAAAGCCTAAGATTGTATTTATCAAGGAAATCATTATCCGAAACTTAAGAAGGAATGATGTGAAGAAGGAGGGGGAGGAGGATTTAGGCTTAAAGGCGCGTCGACGGTTAGGATATGAAGGAAAGGTACTTGGAGTGTCCGCCAGTTTGGGGTGTACTTCCCTTCAGGAAGCACACCTCCTTGTTAGTACTTGCTGGCCACTTGGGCTTACCTGTACCCTGCTATCTGGCCCACCTCCTAGGTGGAGCTACTTGATGGAGCCACTTAAATAAAACCTCTATATAAGGACGTGTCGGCGGCCATTGCTCTTGATATTGCCACCCACGCACAGGGAAGGGGCTCGTATCCTCGCAACGGTAGATTAGCTTAGCTTACCAAGAGCTAGGCTAACACTGCAGCACTCAACACACTGGTTATTTGCGCCTATATATAGGCAATTAGGGTCTATGATGACACCTCTTTGCCTTCCCAAAGTTTAGACAAGGGGTTTGTTGTGTAGTGATCCGACCATAACGATCCACCCACCTATGTTACCGCTAGGAATTGCAGATTGTGATAATCCCTGTTGAAGGTATATAAGGAAAATTTTAAAAAAAATCTCCCATCTTTCATGAGAATTAGCCCGTCAATTGGGCTATGATTCTCTCCTCCTGTCCGGGGTTTTGTTTTAATTTTTGCAGGAGGTATGACCGTAGGATAAGGTCTATATTTGGGGTTTGCTTAACATCTACGTTATGTGTGGCGCAGTGGCAACACAGAACCACTGGACTGTAACTGCGGTTGGCGCTATGGACCTAGCTGTCGACGATCCAATACCCTCAATACCATTCCCCCAACCTTTGTTTGGAGCTGGCCAATTCACCAAACCTAAACCTGTCTGATCGTCCCCCACTTCTCCCTTGAAAGGGGTTAATTCGGCTATCTTACAGGGATCGTTTTTATCAAGTTTTTTTTTTGGGGGGGGGGGAGGGGAGGGGGTATTTGAGGATTAATGGCACCTCGACAGCTAGGCCATTAGCACCAGCCTCATTCTCAGTGCAGTGGTCCGGGTTGCCACTGCGCCACACATTACAGTGATGTTAAACAGACCCCAAATGTAGATTTTATCATACATCTCCTGTAAAGATTGAAATGCTCCCGAACAGGAGGCTTTCGCCCCAGTTGACGCGCCCTGAACTGATCTGAATTAATTGGTCTACTCTCGAACCCAATTCTCCGTTAGCTGTTACTTACGAAATTAAAACGGCGGATAAAAATTAATCCTAAAGGCTAAAAATTACCCATAAAAGCTTAAAACTAAGCCTGAAAGCTAACACAGTTTTAATCTACAATTGTATGGCTACTACTTTAAGATTATACATAATAGAGATCGCTGTTGCAGTGCGTGATAGAGGTGTGTTATTAAACATTTTCGTTGGTGGCGGTTTTTAGATTTTGTACCAGCGGCGGAATTACGAACCTTTTGAACCTTCTGATTATTGTTAAAAACTATAGCACTGATGATTGTTTGGCTTGCAGTTAATACCGTATTATTAATGCAGGGAACTTGCGCAGCAGTTGCTGTAAACAATGTAAGAATTATTGGCGGTGGCAGCCCAAACAACGTTGGCTAAGTGTATTTTTATTTTTAATCGGTGGCGCGATGCCCACATCTTTAGTGTGGACTGTGCAAAAAGGCTGTAAATAACTAAACAGAAGGTACATGCTGGAGCAAACGAAAGTCTATTAAAATCAATATGATCCGTAGCTTAGGCCTCATTGAAAAAATAAAGCTGAACTAAGAAAAAGGCAAGCAAAGAGCAGTACTTAACATCCAGAGCAAACAGCCCAAATTTAGCTGGTGAGCATTGCACACGGAGTTTTAAGGAGCAAATTTGGTAAAGTAATTTAACTATTACGGATTTCAAATTTACCATGGTGACTATTGGATCGATAATTTCAAAAAAGATAATTGTTCGATTTACCACAAATTCGAGCTCCACAGTACTGTTACCGGTTTCAGGAGATGTAGCAAATTTCATTCAAATCCGACGTTTCGTTTGGGCTCCACCCATCAGGCTGCAAAGGTACAACCAACCAACAAAACCAACCAACCAACCAATGAACATTTTGAAAATCGCTGTCCGTTACAGGCTACGCTCCGCTCTGCCAAAAAGAAAAGCTAGTAGCACAGATCAGTTCTTCCCTCATCTTTGTAACAACTTATCTGTGAACTTGTCTGTGATGAAGTGGAAAAAGCGACTATTTTTGCTGACGACAGCTTGTCTCCACATCAAGTTCTCAATAATGGACCAAATTTAAACTGCCTTATTAAGACACAAGGCTTACTCTTAAAAACGGGCAATTGGAGCCGACGTATTCTATGCTAGGGGTATGTCCTCGACCTGACCCCCACCTCTATTTAAGATGCTAAGTCTCTCCTTCAGTCACAAACACTTCCGAAACGTTGGTTGAAGTTGGTTGACGTATTCAAAAAAGTTTACAAAAAAGGAAATACCGTTGACCCTTCAAACTACAGGCCTGTTTCGCTGACTTGTTTTCCATGCCGGGTCATGGAATGAATCATTAAAATCCATCTTATGAAGTACTTAAAAAAGTTTTCGTCTTGACGATCAGTGTGGATTCTTATCTGGAAAATCCACTACAATGCAACTGTTGTCCTGTTTAGAAGAATTGACGTTCGGCACTTGTCCAGGGAATTCCAATTGATCTGATCTTAATTAAAATTTTGCAAAGGCCTTCTATTCTGTGGTGCGTAATAAACTGTGTTCCAAGCTGTGCAGCCTTGGTATTCGTGATCGCATTTTGGGATGGATTTCTGACTTCCGCTCCGACAGATGGCAGGCAGTAGGTATAGACAGGGCTACCTTAACCACGATGCCAGTCACCGCTGGCATTCCTCATGGATCTGCCCTTGGTCCCATACTATTTCTATTCTATACTACTGCCTTAAAAACTTCTGATTTATCGAGCAGAATGCCAAAGTACGCAGGTGACGTTATACTTTATATAAGTGTGTCATTGACCTTAACGATCATCACAATTTGAAAACAGAACTGAGTCTTACAAATAACTGGTAAATTATTTGGCAACCACCGATAAATAATAACAAATTCTTTTCAATTCATCTTGGTGGAAACAATCTGCCTACGCCGTATACCTTAGAAAATGTGTTAGAAAACTTGGTATTTGGATCGCTAGTGATCTGATAGTTGCAACATTTTGTAACAACATTATTTCAAATGCAAAAGAAAGGCACGTCATATTTGGCGTTGTTTCCTCTAAAAAAAAATCAACAACTCTCTTACGGTTTTTTAAGATATTTGTTCGACTTTCGGTGGAGTATGCAAGCTCTGCCTGGTCACCCCACCTAATAAAGGACATTAAATTAGTTGAATCATTGCAAAGAAACTATACTAAGTATCTGCTTGGTTGCTCAAACCTATCTTATTTAAAGTAGTCACTAGAAATGCGACAGCTTAAGGCAACATCTCTTTCTTACTTATTCAATGTTGCACTATCTCGTTGAAGCGTATGCTTTTACCACAAAGAGCAGTACGAACACTTTTTTTCTGAAGTGTTGTCCCTGTTTTAAATAATAATAAAGTATTTCACTGTCGGAAAGAATGATGTAAGACAGGGAAGGAAGTGAAACACATCCACTTGCACGAGTCCTAGTTAAAAAAGGGACGAGATCCCGGAAAAAAACATGATAGGCAAATGTTTAAAACATTTGGTAAACCGAGAATTCAACCCTACTTGGACTTAGTCAACTTAGGGCTGACTTCTCGGTTTACCAAATGTTTTTAACCTTAACCTAGCATGTTTTTATTTTTATTTTCGGACTTTTCATCCCTTTTTTTTTTAACTAGGACTCGTGTAGGTGGATGTGTTTCACTTCCTTCCCTGTCTCACATCATACTTTCCGGCAGTTCAATATTATTATTATTATTATTATATATTATTATTATAAAGAAATATTATATATTTTATATAATATAATAATAATATTTAACATATAATATAATATATAAATATATTAGAAGAAAATTTATACTAATCCCAAGTTTGAAAACAAAAATTAACACCAGAGTCCATCATTAAATCCATTTAAAAAAAAATTGTAAACGGCAAGATTGAAGCATTGATTTTTCTACCAATGATCTTCAACATTATTTGAAAGACGTGACAGTTGCCATTAAAGGAATTTAGTCATTAAAGGATCTATTTTTTACATTAAAAGCCTACCGACGAATTTAGAAATTTGGTTACTGTAGGCAAGAAGACAAGGGGGAAAAAGGTTTTATAGTAGTAAGGAAGATGCGCTGATTGAGTGAGCGAAGCGAACGGAAATCAATATTTGTTACGTAGTATGCGCAAAATTGTGATTAAAGAAACTAACTTTGATGAGGCATGGGCATGCACACGACAGACAAAACCACACGTTTATTACACCTCTGCAGACGACGAGCGACTTCTAGTTTCTGATTAATTTTTTCTGAATATTTATCAGATGAATGATTTATTTCGTATATTTAAGAATCAAAAACCCCAAAAACCCTGACCCAATTTTATTGATTAACGAATTTAAATCCACATATAGTGAACTGAATCATATGTGGACTAGCAGTTGTGCCCGGCTTCGCCCGGGGATTTGTTTCGCCGGTGGTTGTTTCCCAGTTTTTGCTCGGTGCTGCCCGAACGTTCACTGCAACAGTCAATGTTTCTTCCTGTAATACTCCCCTTTTCCGCCAATCCTCTCCCTCCCCTCCCCCCTGCGTGGTTTTGGCAAAATTAGTGTGGTCTCCATTCCAAACAACCCCCCCAAAGATTCTCTTTTAGGTTCAGTTAATGCGCAATCGTATGCTTAATGGTAACAGGCTCGCTCCTCTCCTCCCCCTCACTCCTAGTCTTTCGCTGTGCCTTGAGCGATGCGTACTATGTGAAAAATAACTGTGCATGACGTCATTTAAGACTTGCCGCTGAGTTGACCACGGTGTTTGGTTAGAAGGATAATTTTTGCATCCTCCACCTTCCCAATCAAATAGTGGGGCTAACAGAAGCTCTGTCCCACACACAGGCATTCCTCGTACAGGCTCTACTCCCCACTCCCAGTTTATCGCTTTGGGGGGGGGGGGGGTTGAGGTTTAATGGCGCGTCAACAGCTTATCGCTTTGGGTTGAGCAATCCGAGCGTGTGAAAAATAACTGTCCTTCGTGCCTGACGTCATAAGACATGCCTTTGTGATGACCGCGAAGAGCAAATTGTTAGTCGAGGCAACAACGTGTCAATTTCAACTTCCTTTCAAGCCAACAACGTTTCAGTTTCAACTTCTAGCCAAAGAATTGACACACTCGTCCGTTTTCATTGTCGAGGTTCCCCTTTTTAGAGAGTTCTTGTCTGCGTTTGTGCAATGAGACTTTAATTTATAATCTTACATTATACACCAAAGTCTCATAGCAGAAATTACGAAAAAGGGGAACCCCTACAATGAAAACTAGCGAGTGTGTCAATTCTTTGGCTAGAAGTTGAAACTGAAACGTTGTTGCCTTGAAAAGAAGTTGAAACTGGCACATTGTGGCCCCGACTAACAATTGGCTCTGCGCGGTCATCTCGGAGGCAAGTCTAAAATGACGTCATGCACGAAGAACAGCTATTTTTCGCACGCTACGGATTGCACAAACCAAAGCGATAAACTGGGAGTGGGGAGGAGGCCCTGAACAGCAAATGCCCGTGTTTGGGGCAGTGCGTCTTTTGGCCATGCTCTTTAGAAAAAAAAAAGAGATTGGAAGGGTGGTGAGGGGTGGGGGCAATACGTCTGTTACCATTAAGTATATGATTACGCATTAACTGAACCATACAAGGTAATTTTTTTGGGTAGGATAAGAGGAAAAGGGCAGGGAGAGCGCACGTACAGGATGGGAGAAAAAGGGGAGTACTCCAACAAGCGAAATT
>JAHWFP010079464.1:0-12192 GCA_023313725.1 Lithobius niger
TTGGTGGTATTTCATGAGGATCCCTGGTTGGTTTGATTTCTACTGCTTTGAATGACCACAATGCATGTTTTGGTACGATCAACAAGAATTTTTCGGATATCAGCCTCATGGAACGAAAATGGGGGGAGGGGGGGGTGAGCGCTGAGGGGTCTATGGGACATCACTGGAGTTCCATAGCTAGTTTAATTTGTACTGCTAACAATTACTTGTGTACCAAATTTCATTCCTTTAGTGCTATCTGCAAGAATTCGTTAGTCAAGCGTCAGGGAGGGGGCACGGGGGTTGGGGGGAAGGAGAGCATTAGGGTACCTTATAAATAAAAAATAAATTTGTTGCAAATGCAACCGGAATGGCAAGGACCTGTCGATCGCTAACAGCTATCCAAGATTAAAACTAAAAGTCATAGTTTACAAAAATTTAAAAGTTAAAAAAGAAGACAAATGGCGCGGCAGCAGAGGAAGGATTGATGGAATTGGTTGGGGTCACGAATGCGTTTCACCCAGATTAGACCTACCAGGGACACAGGGTCCCCAAAACGCGAGGGGAAACGCCGGGAGTCATTGGTCCGTATTCCGAACGCTTACTTAGTACTTGACAAGAACTCGAAGTACGCGACGGTATTCCGTAACCTTGCTTAACTCGAGCACTGACGCCAATCTGAGAAACTTAAAGCCGTACTGAGAATGGTATTTTGAGCAAAAACTCCGACTTCAACCATTGCTCAACGTCAAGTTTCAAGCACCGAATTTCGAGAAAGGTACGTGGTCTGCTCAAGTCTCCCCTTAAGCAAGAAGCAGCTTCGCTGCTAAATCGCTGTGCATTTTGACAGCCCTACGCATGGCGGGGCAATTGCGGTGACGATTACTAGGTTTTCCGTATGGTGGGCATTTCGTCACGTGGTAGAGAACAACAGCTACATCCTCATTTGGTTGGAGTGCAGAAATCAAAGTAGTATGCAAATGTATGCGTTAAGGTATATACTGATAGCAAACTCATATAGTGAATAAATTCGTATTTGCCATTGTTTACAGCTAGTTTTTCTCTTTTTTTTAAATTTTATTTCCGTAGTAAACAATGGTGTACACAAACACTATGAAGCCCTGGCGTGTACAAAATCAATCTTAGCAATACTAGTAGATGGCAATACATGAATAAAAAGTAAATCTGTGTTAACATAACAGCTCAGGAATTAAAGCGTAAATCCTAAATATTATACAAATGATAGACATCTTTTTAAGTTGTCATCACCCAACAATTAACTTTCTTGTTTAGTGTTTAGTTCGGTAAGTATTTTTCAGTGGTCCAAATTTCTTTAGTTAGATTCTGAAGACTTCTAAAAAAAAAAGTTTAACATTCTAACGTTTGCACCGCATAATATTGTTGAGTACCGGTATTGGCTTAATGTAAGCTGTATTTGTGTTATATTGGCCTGCTTTCTGCTAATTCTTTTTCTTGTTTCTTCTTCATAAATGACAAGAAACGCTTTCGCAATATTCGTGCATTCCACGTGATAAAACTTTCGCAAAATTTTCATAGATTTCAGCGACTGTGCCAAACTGCTACGACGGGGCAAAATAATGCGTCTGCAATAATTTCATACGTTTTAAATATTGCTGAACTGGGTCATACAGGAAAGCCAAGATGGAGACAGGCACCAATCACATAATTTCGTAATTGTTAAATTCTTAAGTTTTTTATTTTATTCCTCTTTATAGTACATAATCACGACCTTTTTTAGCAGGGGCGGACCATCGAGGTTGTTCAGCTGAATACGGCCCTGGCTCACGAGGGGCCCTGCAAGGGCTCTCTATACCACACGCCATTGCTGTTTGCTGTGACGTGCATATCACGTGACTGTGCTAGTCCTGATGGTTCCATGGCAGGTTTGAGTTGCGGCTGCTAAGAATGACTTGTGTACAACATTTCGTGCTTTTAGCTCGATCTGTAACAATTGTTGGTCAAACCTCCGTGAGGGGACATGGGGGAGGGCGCTGGGGCCCTTTAAGGTATTTCATGGGGGTTCCATGGCTGGTTCGATTTGTACTGCTACACGAATGACTTGTGTATTACATTTCAAGTTTTTAGCTCGATTTGGAAGACATTTTTGATCAAGCCTCAAGGTGGGGACACAGGGGGGCGCTGGGGGCCCTTGGGGGTATGTCGTGGGAGTTCCATGGCTGATTCGATTTGCGCTGCTAAGAATAACGAATAACTTGTAAAACAAATTTTATGTTTTTAGCTTGATCTGCAAGAATTTGGTGTTTTTTTTTTGGGGGCCCGCCCCGCCCGAGGATATTTCATGGGGGGCGTCCATGGAAGCTTCGATTTGAACTGCTAACAAAGACTTGTGAACCAAATTTCGTGCTTTTACCTGGATTTGCAATAATTAATATACTACCGATGAGAATACTGCTGTCACATTAAAAGCGCGTTGGAAAGGTATTGGTCGTTGTTGATACCTACATTTTAAGATATAAAAATTGAAAAGCGGTTTATTGGGTCAATCTCTAGGTGGGATCAAAATTTCTAGCCTATTTGGCTTTACGTCACAAGAATATTGTAGTCACATTAAAATAGCCTGCGAGAGGCCCTAGGCCTTGTCTATACTTAAGTTATAAGCTATAGAACTTGAAATCGGTTCATTGGTTCGGTCTCCAGGTTAGAGCAAAGAGTCCCAACAACAACAACAACAACAACAACAAGAAATGGCCATATTGTGTACATCGAACGGTTCGATTGTTGTCATTAAAATTTGTAATGTAGTAAGCCCCGAATACCGAATTACGTTGGTCTTCGTCAATTCTGGGCAAAACTATAGGATTTCAAAGTTTTATTTTAACATGGAAGTTCATGCTGAGGCTTACATAAGGCTTACATGATGTTACCTTTAAAAACCCTAAAGTATGTTGGTATATAAAAATACTAAACCTATAGCTTTCGACTGTCATCGTTGCGCCACGTTATTGTGTCTTTACTGTTTGTGTTTGCCCAGTCGCGACCAAGTCACATCTACAATCAGTTATTGTTGGACATTTATTCGCCATCACGCAACATACTAAAAAATGCGGGGGACAAAAACAGGCAACGGGAATATAAGGTTCCCTCTAAGCGCTTCGCTGCTTAAAGGCCGTGATATATTGACATAAATTGACATTGTACATAGCAGTACATTAATTTCTGATGTCAGATTAATTCCAGGGTCAAAATCTGGTGTATTCCGACTCAGAATCTCCGAAGCCCTTGCTTAATTTTATTGATTTACGAACTTTACCCACAAACGGGACGCGGAAAGCTTGTGGAAAAAAAAATTGAAATGAATATCAATCATTGATATCATGCGAAAGCTTGTGTATACGAAAGCTTGTGTATTCTAGACATCAGGATACAGTAGCTCTGCTCCGCATCGCACCGCACGTCATTCTAAGGCCCGGTGCACACATGCGTTTTTTTTAACGCGCGTTGACGTAGCCAATCAATGCACACATGCGTTTTTTAACGCGCGGTGACGCTGACCGTGAACCGCCAGTATCGCATTCGGTCGCAGGGCCATTTTGCTAACCCCGTGTACAAAAAGTTATATTTTGAAACCAATGAGACGATATTTGGTTCATTCATTTACTGATTTAAGACGTACCAGGGAAATATATTATACATCCTTTGCAGATTAACTAAAAAATTCGGATGAGTTCTTTAATTACTTCCCAATGAGTCTTCAATCATTTCTGCAGCAACACTCCATATAACAGGGTAGTTCTTTACTCCCCCAATAAACAATTCCAGGTCTATTTCTTCGAAATTGGGGGGGGGGGGAGATGAGGCTTAATGGCGCGTCGACAGCTTCGAAATTGGACGCCATTTTCGTCTCGGTAACGCTTTTGCGATAAACGACAGATGTGTGCACTGCTCAAGTCACACAAGGTACTGAGAGACGCAGGTGCGTTTATTTTTAGCTCTGCGTTGACCGGGGGGGGGGGGGGCGCAAGTGTGCAGTACCCAACAGATGTCACGTAAACCAAATCACAAATGCGGTAACGCAGCGTCAACACGCGTTAAAAAAAACACGTGTGCACCGGTACTAAAACGTTGTCCGCTAACAAAGTTGCAGGTGTAGTCAGTCTTTCTTCTAGTCAATGTTCATCCGACATTGTTCATTTCGTTTAAAATGATAATGCGCTCCCTTCATGTCGCGGTGTCAGCAGCCCCGATGAATGCAGTTCCTGTAACGCAGTTGTCATGATGATGATATTAAATCCTCAATTTTTATTATTATTAGACACGTGGGTGGGGTGGTTTTCAGTGAATGGTGGGAAGTTTAATGCTACCATGATTGACAATTGGTTTCAATTACGATTTTGCTTTACTGTGAATCACCCCATGAAAAAAAAAACGAGTTAGCGAAGCATGGTGCGATCGTTGTTTACGCTATTGGTCTAACGTTGTATTGTTTGTTATCGAACAAGTCTACGTAATCTGTTACGGACAGATTTCGAAGAGAATACGACATCATGACCGTAAATGTTTTGTTTTGATCAGCCAGAAGTCATATCGTAGAACAATCCATACCTGTATAAGGCGTTATTAAATTTGACGCTTACGCGCTATTATCATCACTGCAACTCGTGCAGAAAGTTTTTATTGATAACTTGTCTCACGTTATTTGTACCACCACGGTGTCCAGAGCGATTTGAGAAGCGTTTTAGCATCGAGATAAAAGCCCCGGCCATAAAAGCCCTGGCGAGATAAAGGCCCCGGAAGTTGACTTGGATAGCATAAACTGAAAAGCTTCTCGGATCGCTCTGGATAACGTGATGGTACAAACAATGACTTCGAACATGAGACAATTTAACAATAAAGACGTTCAGCGCGAGTTCCAGTGATTATAATACAGCAACGTCAAGTGACGTCATATTGGCTACGAGATCCCATTAGGAGGTAATAGCTACAAGGTGCACTAGATTAAAATGTAACGGAAAAAACGGCACTTCTAGTCAAGACACAGTGCTTTGAGAGTGAATTTCTTAGGCTTAAAAGAACGTTGTTTTCTCCAACAACAAAACTCGCGTGTTATAGGCTTAAGAAATCCAGTCTAATAGCATTGGCTTCAATAAGACGATCTTGTTTTCTCCCTCCAGTGCTCCTTGCAGCTATCTTAGTCACTGCCCTATAGTGCTTATAAAAAAACCGGATTGTTCTACGATAAGACTTCTGGCTGGTTACACCCCTTCATCATATATGTTTACTTGTATAGTACTCTGTATCCATGCGATGCGCGAGCCGTCGACGACGAGTCCTTGTGAGTAACACTGCTTAAAGGCGCCTTTTCCCCCTTTTCAACTCCCAAGATGCAGCACCGTAGAATTGTCGAGCAATATACATAAAATAACGGTAAACTAAAAATGGAACAACACTATTCGCAGCACCTCCGCGACTTTCATAACTGGAAGGAGGTCACGTTGACACACGTCAGCCTATTGGAAGACGGAGAATCTGGAACGTGGATGCTGAGTCTTGAATATGGGCAACGCTATCGAAATGATGAACAGGCACCTTTAAGGGGGGTTACTGGGTTTGTAACTGCTTGGAGGTTTAACGTGCTCACAGCCAAAGCTGTATCCACCAGAGGAAAGCGAGTGGCATAATCTTGCTATAGAGCAGTGACATTTGCCGCCATATTGGCACCAGTATGGGTTTTGGAGGGCATAACTACAATGTGCACTACATAAAAATGGAGGGAAAAACAACGGAAAAGCGGATTTCTTAGGCTTAAAATAACGTTGTTTTCTCCAACAACAAAAAACGCGCGTTTTAGGTCTAAGAAATCACTCTTCACAGCATCGGCTTCAGTATGACGCCCTTCTGTTTCTCTTGTAGAGGTTTGGGGGGGAGTGGGCGACCCTAACGTGATAATACTAAAGTGTGGGGATGGTTTAATGCACGAAACTCAATCATTAATAAGACACATTTGGTTGGGTTCAATATTTGATGTTGATGTTTCAATGCAAGATTTTTTACATAGCTTCGCCAAGTGCTCCTTGCAGCTAACCCATTAAGGCTCCAGCATAGAGTTATATACCATAATACTACGTCGTGTCACTGTTGTATAGGTAGTTCCAATCGGAAATCCTAGGAACTTTTTTAATACCACAATCGACATGAGCACGATGCATCACGGCGCCCTTCTCTTCCCGAAAATACCAGAGGTGGCTGATTCGGGATCTCAAGTAAGGTAGGAGACAGTCGTGCTAAGCATACGACACCTGCCTTCGTCACATTTCTAACTGTTAAAGATGCAAAATGAACACGTTGATTAACAAATAGCCAAAAAGACTTAACACATAAACGACACCTAAAAGCAAACACATCGTTTATACGTAATGCTGTGACTTCCGATATGTCATCAGGTTTTACGTGTATTAACGCCATTCGCTCGTGCAGTACATATAATTCGTTTCTGTTTTGTACGAAGTTACTTACTTCGTTCAAATCGTGTTATTTAGTTACGAATTCTCTATTGAACTACTTTTACTAATTTAACAGTGGCATAACTATCGAGTCGCACAGCCTACGGTACGGCTGCAGTGGAACCCAGGGCCAAGGGTACACCCTCCCCCCCCCCCCATCGATCGGCATAAGAATTAAGAACTGTTCTCAGTATTAAATGGAACATTACGCCAATTAACCTTTTACCAGTGCTCGCATAATCCGTGATTTGTGCAGGTTTAATCACTTGTCACTGGTTTTTACATTGAATCCAGTTGACCCTGTTTCAACGATCAAGCTACATTAATAATGCATTTAGTGATTGTGGAAGCACATGCAGACTAAAATAGTGAAGAGCCTTTTGATTAAGTTTGTTCTTGCGGTTAGCCAATCACTGGTTTTGGTCGTCCCTTTAAAGTTACAGGCAACCTTGGTATTGAAATAAAAAATAAACCAAATATGATTATTGTGTAGGTTCAAATTGGTATGACAGCTTAGAGCCACCTGATTGGTTAACTGTGGCAAGTTCATAACGAAAAAATTATTTTAGTTTCCGGTGACTTAAGTTTTGGAACTCTGTCACAAGCAATAAAAGAAATAAATACGCACAGAGCACTTAAACTAGCTTACGTATTGCCAGTCGCGCCATTTTGGAAATTGCAGAACTTTGAAAATAAAGGCGGCTAGCGTTATTACTACATTTACTGCTTGTGACCAAGGCCCAAAAGTCAAGTTGCCGAAAACTAAAATCATTTTGTTGTTATGAACTTACGGGATTTAGCCATCTGGTGTCCTTACTCAGTCGCACAAAAAATATTAAACCATTGTATCGACCATCTACTCGCTAAAAAAAAAAAAAAAGAGGGGGGGGGGGTGGTGCTATTTAATGTTTGATTCCGCCACTCTTCAGCGTAGTGTAGATTAAATTGGAGAGCTATGTCTTGAAATATTTCGACGTATTGTATTGTTTTTTTCGAGCGTTGTATTTTTGAGCTTGATAAAAGTTGGAATTAACGTGAAACAGGCATACACAGATAGCCACACAAGCATCACGTGACGTTTATTTTACTTTTGTAACTTTTTTTTTAGTGGCAACCAGGACCACTGCACTGTGACTGAGGTTGGCGCTAATGACCAAGTTGTCGACGCGCCATTAAGCCTCAATTTCCCCCGCCCCCGTTTTTTTTTATTTGCTTATATCTAAAAATATAAATCTTCAAAAACATTTTAATACGGCAATAAGGTTCAAGTGTACACTACAGCAACTTAATTTCTATGAAAAACGTACACAAAAAAAGCTTGGTCCTGTCTCTTCTTCCCATCGTACCCTAAATATCAAACGAGTTCACTTTTATTTTGTAATATGTGGTTTATAGTGTTCATTGCTACCATCCGAGGGTGTGTCAGACATTAAAGCTGCACGTTGTCAGTGGAAATGGGCTTGTGTTGTACGCGATTACTGAAGCGTAAGTTATAATTATCTTTTCCACTTGTCTGATCTGCATGCTTTATTAGCAATATAGAACAAATTTACGAGTTTGCCACAATCAGATCATGGCTAGACTTAAATAAATT
Organism: Lithobius niger; assembly: GCA_023313725.1. NCBI lineage: Eukaryota > Metazoa > Arthropoda > Chilopoda > Lithobiomorpha > Lithobiidae > Lithobius > Lithobius niger. The sequence goes on from JAHWFP010079464.1 coordinate 8,056, forward strand.
GCCATTCGGTTTATGGGTTGATGGTGGCAGGCTGGTTGGAGTAATATAATATAGATGTTTCCTGTATCCTGCAGTGGTGACAGTTGAAGGATAAACATTTAAACAAATTCCGTTATTTGCACGGAAACAGGTGAAGGTTAGGCTACAAAGGTTATTTGGTGAAGGCGAATGTTCTCAGTGTCTGTTTCTGTAGTGCGTTTGTGCCCGACGATGGTGTTCTGCCAGTCCTTAAAGCTGAAAATGAAAATTTTGGTGGACTTGAAAATCTCCAATTTTTTTCAAAAATTTGTTGTGATATGAGTTTTGTGCAAAATGTGTGCAGGCGGTGCAGCCGGACCATTTGGGATTCCTACCATTATGTATGTGAGGTTGCCTAATGTGCTTGCTAGACCCCTCTGAGTGTTATCTTCAATAAGTTTTTTTGCTGAGGGTAACTTGCCAAAAAATTTAAAATAATTTCAATAATGAAAAAAACATTTAAAGTCAGCTTTTAAGAGCTGATTTAACTTATTTGTTTATCGATTTATGGGTGGAGGATGCCAGAAGTGTATTAAATAAAGGGTTCAGTCCTTTAACAGACCAGTAATATAAAACAAGCTACTGTGGCCTCCTTTTTTAGTCTTCCGTACAGCCGTACCGGCTGAGAAGACTATTGCAACGACTTTGTCCGTCCGTCGCCTTTTTCAACTTTGCAACGGTAATTGACGACCACTGTTTACAACGTTAGATTCAGTGTCAAAAGTTAATTAAATAACATGGCAAATTAAAACATCGTTACTTCCTTATAGCTAATAGACTTCTTCGATAATAGACTTCTTCGACGTAACTAAATTAAACATTTGATCGTCGAAATGATATCCTAAGAATAATATACCGTAAATCCAAAAGCATTGTTTAAAACTAGTCTCGTTGCATTGTTGCATGAATGAATGGGCTTACCATCGAACCAGATTCTCCATTAGGTCTATCTGCTACTTACGAAATTAAAACTACAGTTAAAAAAATTAGGTCTAAAAAATGGAAATTAGGCCCAAAATCACGTTACCACGGCAACGTCAAGTTGCTACGAGTAGCTCCTGGCTTCATCAACAGCGTCTCTACCGTAATAGAGTGGCCACTATACCCGTAACTTCCCTACTACCACTGATGTATATAGGCTACGTTGCGCATTACGTTTACACTGTAATGCCCGAAGGCGCACCGTGTTGCAAAAATTTATAGGCGTACTATACAACTCAAATCTCCGTTAGCTGCTACTTACGAAATTAAAGCTCCAGGTAAGAATTAGGCCGAAAAGTTGCCATATACGCCTAAAATCTAAAATAAGCTTAAAAGCTAACACATTTTTAACCGGCAGGTCTGATGGTTACTGCTTTTAGATAGCTGTTGCAATGTGTGATAGAGGTGTGCGCCTCACCATTGGTAGTGACAGAACTTAGCAGAAGATCGGCTGCGACTAGGTAGTCGCTGTATTCGCTTGTTTTTATTTAAAGCACATGTCAAAAAAAGTACCTGTCCGGAAAAGATCTTGTCGGGAAAATGAACTTGCCGAATACGTGGAAAAGGACACTTATTATTCCTTAAAACAAGCGGCTGCAGTGACTGCCTGCACCTGGTCATCAGTACACTTCCACCACTTTCGAAAATGTTGGGGCGCACACCTCTATCACGCACTGCAACAGCAATGTGTATTATAGTATAAAAGTAGTAACCATCACAATCGCCAGTTAAAAACGTGTTATCTTTTGGGCCTCATTTTTGCCTGTCGTTTTAATTTCGTAAGAACCGGCTAACGGAGAATTGGGCTCAAGAGTAGACATATCCATTTATGCAACACTGTGTATAGACTTGACGTTGCTGTGGCAACATGATTTTGAGCCTTATTTTCAGCTTTTAGGTCTATTTTTTAACTGCAGTTTTAATTCCGTAAGTTATAGCAGCTAACGGAAAATTTGGTTCGAGAGTAGGACTATTCATCCATGAACACGGTGTCGAGACTATTTTAAATGAAACAAATGTGTGTCGGTAACGAAATCCTTTTGTTTTTACGTTTGAGTGTCTTCCTGTAGTGATTAAATGCGACCATTAAATGTAATTATTTCATTGTGTTACATCGAGAAAGCCAATTTAGCTGTAAGGAAGCAACGATGTTTTAATTTGCCGTGTGTTTTAACCAATTTTTGGACGTTCTGGGAAAATCTGCTTCGGCTATATAGAAGACTGAAAGGTGTCCCGGCAAACCCCTCGAATTATAGATCTGTTTCTCCGAAAGGTGCTCCATGTGAAGTTATGGAAACTATAATTGTAAATTGCACGTTTAAGCATTTAGCTTTAAATAAATAAATTTGTTGCAAACGCAACCGGAATGGCAAGGACCTGTCGATCGCTAACAGCCATCTAAAACTAAAAGTCATAGATTACAAAAGTTTAAAATGAAGAAAAATGGCGCGACGGTATAGAGGTAGGGTTGATGGAATTTGGTTGGGGTCACGAATGCCTTACCACCAAGGTTAGACCTACCAAGGACAAGCAAAGCTTGGCCAAGACCAATTGGCATTCCTAATGCATAAAATTTTTTTTTTTTAATTTACGAGAAGTGTAGTTTGGGTTTCTTGAAAATAGATGTGTTTCTGTGCAGTTATTTGCTTTGCTTTGATAATTAGTAGGCGGCTATTGACAAAAGGCCATGGGTTGATGTCATATATTTGGACTTCTGTAGAGCGTTTGACAGAGTATGCTGTTACAAACACCGCCTATAAGCGTGAAAAATTGTGGACTTAAAAAGAGTTGAGGTTGTGCGTTTTTAGTTGTAAAACTCTTGGTCTGATGAAAGTTCTGCCGCCGTTTTAAGTGTCGAAATATAACATGTTTTGCACGAACCTGTGCAACTTTTGACTTATTTGACGTAATATATGGTACTGTGTGTAATACACAATGTTCTACAAATATATGAGCAAGATTTTTAAAACATGTATTGTTACTATATTGATTTTAATGGTGCAAACACAGTGGCACGTTTTATTAATTCTTCGTTCGTTGTAAATTCGAAAGGTTCGTTCATTTTTTCCTCCATTTTTCTGCTCTTCAGTTACTAGAATGACGTTGTTTCCAACAACTCCGTTATTCCATGGCACTTCGTTTTCATGAGGTGTCATTTTCTAGCGCAATCATTTTTTGTCAATGGGGAAATCAAACACCATTGCCTACATTTGTTGACGTCATCAATTGTCATCTTGTTTAGATTCTGGGAAGTGTGTAATAACAGTTCCCTATCCGAAAAGGAAATAATGAACAAATCCTTTGTTCGGTAACTTCGGTTCAATCACACAAGCCGTACAAATGATAATCAAATGTTTTCGAATAATCCGTACAAAGGATTGAAGTGGAACCATTTTGAGGTCCCCGTACACCGAACAATAATGCTCTTGTTACTACAGTTGTTCGGCAATAATGGCTGGTGAAACAATTCCCGCTTTTGTCCCCACTGTATTCATGTTGGGCACACGTTTCACAATGCAACGTGACGTTATTATGTATTTATTTAATTCAACAACTTCAGTATTATTTATCCGCCACGGAAACGATGCTTTGGGTTTAATTTTTTTTCTTTTTTGTTATACATAGTGGGTTTTTGTAATTTTTTTGTTACTTCTAATTGCTTGGCTTGTTTTATAATTTTTATTTTGTTACAAATTTGAGTACAGCAGGGTTGCGAACTCTTACTTCAAAATATAATTTTTTTTACTAGTTACTTTTATTGTAAACATTTCGTGTGTAGCCTCTTAAAGGTACATGCATCTCTGTTGGCTTTCCTGCATGACTCAGTTTTGCGACATTAGTGCAAACGTATGTAAATGTTGCCAACACTGTCATTTTCTTGTTTTTTCTTTCGTGCAAGGGTGATTTTGCGACATTAACTCTAACCTTTGTAAATGTTGCAAACGCTATTCTCAACGGGTCGTACGACTACAGGAAGGATTTATGTACCTTTAATAATTTCGACATTGCCGATCTGTATTATCATTATTTTGAAGGCGATACTAAACTAGGGTTGCAAATTTCCAGTTTTGAATCGAATTGAAAAAAAAATATTGCCAGAGCAAAGGGAAAATTAGATAGCCCCAGAAATAGCCACTC
>JAHWFP010079467.1:0-11155 GCA_023313725.1 Lithobius niger
TTAGGTAATTACGGTCAAGTCAGCAAGCAAGAGATGGCAACTTTACAAATAATATTTGTCACGGAATAATGTAATCAAAGTCTGTTAATGTTTTCACTGGTTCTTCATGCAGGACACAAGAAACGGTACCTAATTTGAGCATTTTATCCCAGAAGCTGTTGTTCCCTTTCAGTGTCCCACGCTTTTTATGTGTTATTTAATGTGTGATAGTTTCCTGGAGGTCCAACTTGACTCTTGCGTTTGGGAGCTAGTCAGAATGTTATATATACACGTAAGATTAGTTTTAAAAAGATTTTCGCAGGGAGAAATGGGATAATTCAATATTTTCAACCTTGGCTGCTCCTCACAGTCACGACTACGGCTATTAAAGAAAGTCGACAAGAAATATCGTGAAGTCTGTAACGATTCGAAGGTGCCAATTGACTGGTACAAAGTGAGGATAAATTGCATACAAAAATTGGAAGATAAAGTGACGATGAGGATTCATGATGCACAAAGCGGCTAAAAACACGGACATCAGAGCGTAGAAAACCTCCGAATTGCTATGTGAGAACAGAGAAAAAACGTTTCCAAGATGTCCACTGACTAGCACAATTCTCACGACATACCAAAAGACACCAAAGCAAGCAATTTAAATTTTCAGTCCTAATGTACAGACCTTGTTCACTTTAGAAATAAATTTATCTGCTTGGGAAAACCATTTAATTACGAAGTGAGGATAAACTGCACACAATTGCAACTGCAATTTAAATTAATAAATTAACTTCTAAGGTGAACAAGGTCTGCAAATTAGGACTGACAATTTAAATTGTTTGCTTTCAAATGTTGCTGTGAGATTTGTGCCAGTCAATGAGCGTCTTGGAACCGCTTCTTCTCTGCTCTCGCACAGTAATTCGGAATTAAAGTCTGTGTTAATTCAAACAACGATATTTCATTTGTTACACTTTGTTTTGTCTTCGATCGTTCGGGGAAGGTCAATGTGAAAAGACACTGAGTATAAACAAAAAAAAATCTTTTTTCGCATGCAACTATCTTGTTTGCTCAATAATTGCTACTATGCCGACCAAAAAAAAAAAAAAAAAAAAAAGCTTAAATTCCAAGAGCTTTTATGTCTCTCCTCTCACCATTGTGATCTGATTGTGGAACACGATTCAACGTCTTCTTTTATCTTGTCCCATTACTCGAATTTAAACTTCCTCACAGTCGAATTCATCGGGTTTGTCCCAACGCGACGAGATTATCATTTACCGTTACTTAATTCTTTTCCTTGCATCTTTTGATCCAACGTCCCTGTTTTAGAGATGTGCACAAGCTTGAATTGTGCTCGAGGCACATCAGCATTTCTTTTTTTCTTTTTTTTTTCCACGTAAGCTAAATCGATGTTTGTTTTTCGCTTTATTTTATTTTCCCCACTCTTCCCTTTTCTCTCCCTCCCAACATCCAAAACCACTTTTTCCCCTTTTACCATACATACGCGACGAGCAATATATACAAGTTCGTTTCTTTTGTACGACTTTTCCTTTTGCTGGCCGCTAGGGCGCGCTAATCCCCGAGCGAGAGCGTCGCTTCCGGTGCCTGTTTATTGCATCATTCTGCGCGATTTGCTTGGCCATAAGTCAGCGCCAGCCCATAACGGCATCCGATTCATGCAAGCCTGATGCTCGAATTATGGAAATAAAGGGTTGAAGCGGCCTCCGCAGCTCATGCGCCCTGCAACTAATAACGCCTGCCGACCAGCCAGCCAGCCCCTCAAGCCACGAGTGCCGATGGCAGCAGGGGGAGAGAAGAACTAGCTCTAGGATCCGGCCTTCAGACAAAATTGCAGAAAGAGTTGCCAACAAACGCTACACTAAAGTCTTTTCGAGTTTTTGTCCATCACCAACACCGACCTGTGGCCCCCATGGACGTCATCGCAGCGCATCTCCTCCAACACCCCAACCGGTCTGTCCGCAGCGTTTCCTGCCGTCATCAACGGTTCCTCACGGCCCCCAACTCATTAAGAAGACGATGTAACGGATGCAAATGCGCTTCGTCCCGTGCCCACCCACGCACGGAGAACAACGAAGGCGGGAAGGGACAAAACTGCCCCTAAACCACTACTACCCTCACTGGCAGCTTAACTTCACCGCCCCAAAGTTGGTGTCATTCTTACTGCTTAAAGGCATCACGCCAAGACTTCGATGGTCATAAATTCTGTAATACGTTGGTTAATGTTTAAAATAATTGGCAGGATTTCATGTTTGGAAACTTTAGAAGGTTTTGAAGTAAAGATTTTTTTTCTGGTCCCTTTTTCCTTTTTTTCCCCACGTACAGGTGTTGCTAACTAGCAAATGGTCCCGTCTTCTTCAGGAATTTCTTACGTTCGCCTCGCTGTAACAGTTAATGTGAAGCTGTTGTACTATGACTGTACGGTCACTTTCAGTGTATGCAAAACTGACTCTGACTGGTTCTCTTTCTTTGGTTCGAGTCATTTAAATGTAAAAAATAGATTGAGTAGATGAGCCCAATTATGCACAATGGAAGGGCAAGCCTATTGCAGATGGATAATTTAAAAAAAAATCTGAAACCTTCTTCCGACCGAAAAAGGGAAAAAAAATCCCAGCAACGTAGTATTGCAATGCAGTCTTAGCTTCCACGCAGCTGAGGTTTATTTCCTTTTTTTAAGATGGCCGGAACGATCTGGTTTATTTTTTTTTTAATTGTACGTATGCAGTACCCATTCTTTGTACGTAATTGTATTCATCGAAACGACGTTGTAGGATATATATATTTTTTTACTTTTGAGAAAGTACTAAACTAATGATAGAAAGATAGTCTAAAGGAGTGTTTTTATGCCATGTTCGCTATTGAGTCAGTCAGGTTTCTTACAAGTTTTACCGACAACCTTCATTCTTATGGTTTTTCTCCAACGTATATTACGAGGAAAAAAATGTCCAGTTCTGCTATATTTGCTCGTGTGTTCCTTGTGACATTGTAAGCCGCATCTTCTATCATTTATTATCTGTGGCTTTTCCACCTTGTTTGTGATACCTTCTTGCCTTGTCTTTGCAGCTCCTCAGCTGTATGGCATTTCAGCTTTGTGATCTCTGCGTTTTCTACTGTTAAATAAATACAGACGTAAACCTATTTACGTTGCTTTTTGGACTTAAATGTCAGACTGCCTGAGCGGGAATTGGACATTCGACTTTTGAGCCAAACGCCGAAGCACTACCCCCACGCCTAGAGACAAGGACTTTTTGAACCATCGACCTAAGAGATCAAAGGCCGAAGCACTACCGCCAAGCCTAGAGACAAGGGCTTTTTGAACCATCGACCTAAGAGACCAAAGGCAGAAGCACTACCGCCATGCCTACAGACAAGGGCTTTTTGAACCATCGACCTAAGAGATCAAAGGCCGAAGCACTACCACCAAGCCTACAGACAAGGGCTTTTTGAACCATCGACCTAAGAGACCAAAGGCCGAAGCACTACCGCCATGCCTACAGACAAGGGCTATTTGAACCATCGCCCTAAGAGACCAAAGGCCAAAGCACTACCGCTACGCCTACAGACAAGGGCTTTTTGAAGGATCGACCTAAGAGACCAAAGGCTGAAGCACTACCATACGCCTACAGACAAGGGCTTTTTGAAGCATCGACCTAAGAGACCAAAGGCTGAAGCACTACCGCCACGCCTACAGACAAGGGCTTTTTGAACCATCGACCTAAGAGACCAAAGGCCGAAGCACTACCGCCACGCCTACAGACAAGGACTTTTTGAACCATCGACCTTAGAGACAAAAGGCCGAAGCACTACCGCCACGCCTACAGACAAGGGCTTTTTGAACCATCGACCTAAGAGACCAAAGGCCGAAGCACTACCGCCACGCCTACAGACAAGGGCTTTTTGAACCGTCGACCTAAGAGACCAAAGGCCGAAACTCTATGCTAAGCCATGGCTGGTTCGATTCGCACTGCTAAGAATGACTGTTTTACCAAATTTTATGCTTTTAGCTCGATCTGCAAGAATGTGTTGTCAAGCCTGAGAGAGAGGACACAGGGAGTGTGCTGGGGACCCTTGGGAGGTTCGATTTGTGCTGGTAAGAATGACTTGTGTATCAAATTTAATGGTTTAGCTCGATCTGTAAGAATTTGTTGGTGAAGCCTAATGCAGGGGACACAGGGGGTGTTCTGGGGGACCTTGTGGGTATTTCATGGGGGTTCCGTGGTTGATTCCATTTGTGCTGTTAAGAATGACTAGTTTAACAAATTTAATGCCGGGTTTTAGCTTGGACTGCAAGAATTTGTTGGTCAAGCTTCAAGGGGGGGGGGGAGGGGGTATTTCATGAGAGTTCTATTGCTGATTCGATTTTTACTGCTGAGAATGACTTGTATGCCAGATTTAATGATTTTAGCACGGTGTGCATGATTTTGTTGTTAACAGGTATGCAATTAATTTTCAGGATTTGACATTTACAATGGTGAGTGTTGGAAATAAAATTCGTAAAAATGTAATTTCTTCCGTAATAATTGGGTGATTTACGGTAAATTCTAGCTCAGAAATTCAGGCAATGTACCAAATTTCATTCCAATCCGACCTTTCGTTTGGGCTCCAACCAGACTACAAAAGTGCAACCTATCAAATCAACCAACATTTTAAAATTTGGTGTCTGTTATACGCTACGCTACGCCAACTGGACGTTTCAGACTCGGAAACAGGCTTTGGGCTTATTACAGGCGAGCGAATTGAAATATCAAGCCTATAGGAGGTTCCATGGCTGGTTTGATTGGTACTGCTAAGAATGACTTGTGTAGGCTACCAAATTTCCTTCTTTTCCTCAATTGGTAAGAATTTGTTAGTCAAGTGTCGGGGGGGGGGGGCACAGGGGGATGCGGGGGGCCTTGAGGGCGTTCATGGGGATTCCATGGCGAGTTCGATTTGTACTGCAAACAATGACCTGCGTACGAACGAGGTATTTCGTAGTGGTTCCGTGGTTGGTTCGAATTTTACTACTAAGAATAACTTGTGTATCAAATTTCATGCTTTTAGCTCGATGTGCATGATTTTATTGCTTGAACAGCTGTATGCTTAACTATTCAGGATTCCAAATTTACAAATGTGAGTGTTAGAACTGTATTCTAAAATTTGTAATTTCTTCCGCAATAATTGGCCGCTTTATGGCAAATTCTAGCTCAGCAATACTTTTAAGGGTTTCAAGCGATGTAGGCTCACGAATTTCCTTCCGATCCGACCTTTCGTTTGGACGCCACCCAGACTACAAAAATGCAACAAACCAACCAACATTTTGGTGTCCGTTTTAGGCTATGCTGTGATCCGCTAAAAGTTTTAGAAGTGAAATAGGTCTAGTAAGAGGCAAAGTAAAACTCGCGATTCTTTCCAGGAAACCTGCGATCATCGCAGGGGCCGAGATATGTTCACAACACAGGGGCTTATCGTCAGTCACTCGGCCATCACATGGATACAGAATAGACTGTGTATCCATGCGACGAGCGAATGACGGCCGACATGCCCCTGTGGTTCAAAATTAGCCAGAAACGATGATGCTAATATAGTATGCCGCATACTTGCGTAATACCCTTCGCATGTAACACGTAACATAAATGTAAACAGGTTAGGTAACAAAAATTGTAACCTATCCGATTTAACCTAATCTAGCTAAAACTTTACCTAACCTAACCCATTCTTTGTATTATACAATTCCTTTTTTATTTGATGGTAGACTGCATGCTACACTAGTAATGGAGTAAAAAGCACGGTGACAGATTATATGAAGGCAAACCAAGCAGTGCCACATAAAAATACAAAACAACGTTTCGAAAATTTTCAATTTTCATCATCGGGTTAGCAATAAAATTAAAGCATGGCAAAAGCCACTAAGTCATCCTACGTTAAAAGCATAAAACAGTTATTAAAACGGATAAAAACCACCAATTTCTCCCCTCAAAAGAGGCAGAAATGGCAGCGGAAAAGTACGACCCACCTGCTCCGTTGGGAAACCAAGTCGCAAGGCAAGGTACACTAGTACACTAGTAACGTAATTAAACTTAAAAAGCACTTGTAGAATATCACAAAGTAAAAACCGGAAAGTGTATATTTGCACAACTTCTTACTGTTACTTTGTAACATAAAATAACACTATAGTAACGTGACGGTAGACCGCATTCTATACACCAGCACCGAATAGATTCCATGGTCGTTGAAGCAGGGGGTGGGGAGGTGGTTGAGGCTCAATAGCACGTCGACAACGAGGCCATCAGCGCCAACATCAGCCAGTTGAAGGAGGCTGGTAGTCTCTCACACTATCCTGGCTAGGGTTCTTTTCCGGTCACCGACCAGATCAACGTCTTCAGGCAATTACGAGATACAAGGTTCGTCTTGCCTGTAACCTTAAATTTCCAGGACTTTAACTGGATTTTTGAAAAACTTGAGATTGGATTGGATTGGATTTTATTAGAGGAGCCCTGGCCCGTAGCCACATACCCCACCTAACAAGTACTACTACAACAGCCAAACGCACCGTATAGCACACCAGCAACACATATTACTCAAACAACAACTCTGACACAACAGCTACTTGAACTCTCAAAAAAAAAAGTCACAGTCCCACACCGGAAACGCCCCTGAGTCCCCGTAAATCCTTAAAACCTCCACCGTGAGCAGCATCAAACACAGCACATGCGCGTTACCCTATTCCTGCGCATTGCAAAAATCCACTCTGTACAAAACTTGAGAGAGAGATTCTTTATTGAGCCAAGAACAAAACTGCGGCCTTCAAGCCATGCGCTCAGTTTAACCTACTTACAAGCTAACTTACAGCTAAAGAAAACAAGCCTTACAAACCGAAGAATTGAGAGTGTTAGTAACTAACAATTAAAATGAAACAATTAACAGACACACTATAGTGTGCGCGGCGTATCTTGAGTCCTGCACTTATTTTGTGATCGGCTACGGCTTCCTGGAGGGGGCGGCTTTAACCGACGGCCGCCATTGTTTTTGTAACTACTTTGGATATCAACAAGGCACTCTGCGACCAAACACGTACAATCCATTATTTGTGTTCATTCAGGGGCGAACTCAAGATGGGCCGCGGACACTATAAAGATAGATTAAAGATTAAAAGGGAAAAAAAAACAAAAAAAACAATTGTAGCGCCAGTGTTTTAATAAACACTAGCGCTACAATTGTTTTTGTTGTTGTTGTTGTTTGTTTGTTACTTTTTATGTTTTAACAAACACTGATGTCTGACACGGAAAACAAAAAGTGGTTTACTGTAATAAGAAATTCAAGGACTTTTCCAGGCCTGGAATTTTAACTTTATTTTCCACGACACTTTCAAGTTTTCAAGGGGCCGTACGAACCCTGATATACTAATTTATGTGCCCATACTTTATTCCAAGCAATTTTCAACCGGGTCCTAGTTAATGGCTACACATCCAGCTACAAACAAGCTCAAGTTGAAAATTGGCTTTAGGAATTCTGAGGGCCAAAACAGATGCCCTTTTATCATCAGGTGTCTTTAAACTTTTCCAAACTTTTACGCACACGCCTTTCGCGTTGTTAACATGGTTTAAAGTTGTCCTTTTTTTTTCTTCTTTTTAATTAAGTTGCACGCAAATTTAGCCAAACGAATCAACTTTATGGGAAACGCAACACGGTTGAGGCAAGAGGTCGTTTGATACCCGAGTTTAATCATAGTAATATTCCAGGCACAAATTCATTCTTGTCTAGATTTGCATTTATATAATCGTATTTCTGCATCTAGATCACCTGCTTACGGGAACCAGCTAAAATCTGCGTTTACCCATCTAATTAGGCATAATAATTCTGTGGCCAATTTAAAGAAACGATTGCATTGATGAAACAAACGACCGTAGCGGAAGCATTATCGGCTGAGGCAAAGCCAGAAATTCGATATTACGCTTTGCTCAGGATTAATTCTTTGCAAATTTCGCCCAAGTTTATGGAAAACAAACAACGCTGTAAACACACGAAGGTTTGCATGTTTGTGAGTGTCTTACACGTTGGCAATGACGCGTTTGATACAGAACCTCCATTTTATTTGGTGGCGTCTCATGCGTGGAAAGTTGATCACTCTTTTTAAAATTCGTATCTATATTTTTGGTGGCCGATGTGTTGATGCTCTTTCCATAAACGTTCTTATGCCCCCCCCCCCCCCACCCTAGATGTCACTCGTGGAAACTTCTTAAAACAGCCATCTTGCTGTTTCTAAACTAGAGGGATGTCTGAGGGAAGTGAGGAAAACTGTTTCTTAACTCGAGGCGCCTGATCCAAACTCCTCCCACTTTACGTAGGCGTGACGTCATGGAGCTGAGATGTTGCTGAGGAAAGTGAGACAAGTTTTTTCTCGCTCACTTACTGATCCAACATGGCTGCCATCACGCATTAGTAGCTGAGATGGTCGTGTTTCTAAGCTGTAGGAAGTGAGATATATAAAATGTCTAAATTTAGAAACAAAATCCAATTAAACAGAGATTAATAAGCATTTGTATTATGTTCTTAATAACATTACTCCCGCTGAAAATAGATGTGGCAGTGATTATTGCTAATTTTTCTAATGTTGAGAACGACAAGTGAGGCAGTGGTGTTTCTAAACTGATTGGTTTTGGTGACGTTGAGGGGCGTGGCTTAGAGGAATCCATCTCACTCTTCCCTCTAGTTTAGAAACACGCCCCATTCACGAAAATCAAACCAAAGGGTTTTTTTTTTTCTGCTGGATTTCAGGAGCGAAGCAAGGCAGAATAAATGCGGAAAAAAGCATATTTACGTTGCCTTTTGGACTTAAAAGTCAGACAGCCTGAGAGGGGAATCGAACCCACGAACTGTGAACCCAAACGCCAGAGTCCTACCGCTCAGCCATACTGACATGGACAAACGGAAACGTCCATAGGCAGCATTCAACACGCACACATATACATATAATCATACACTTTTCTTCCAAACTGCACTGGTGGGATGCTTGTCTGCGGATCACACACCAAGTGAACAGAAAGGAACACAACAATTAAAGCGTGAAAGCAAGTGAAAGCGTGAAGTGTTAGGCTGCGTTTACAACATAAAAGCTTGTGCGTGAGCGTGGCGCACGACGCTCGACGCGTACGCCAGTTCATGAGCAAAGCAGTGCGCGCGGACAATCGGCTTGGCCCGCTCGTGGTATCGTCACGCTAAAGCAAACGCTCTTTCATTTACAAATCAAACGCGTGAGCAGGCGCGTGAGCTTGATAATGCTGGCCGATACTCCGTTCCAACTATGCTGTTTCCCAACTTTCCCCTTCTAGCACCAAGATTCGATGCCATACGGGTCAAGGTCACTGAATTTAAGATATCTGGCCGTTTATTTTGAGCATTCAACCTTTCAGCACACCACGTTTTCCTTTCTTGTGGCGCTGATCGGCGCCGATGGAATCCGTTGATGCCGCCATTTTTTTTATCCCAGCATGCAACAACTAAGTGTGCGAGCGTCGCTTGGCGCTCACCGATCAGGTCCAGTAGATATTCGCGTGACGCTTGAAAATAGCAAAACGCACGCGTTGGCTCACCTTCTCTACAATTATAAACGGTAGCGCGTCAGCGTTGAGCATGGGAAAAACTCGAGTTTCACGCGCCGAGCGTCACGCGTACGCGTCGAAATCTATATTATAAATACACCCTTAAGCAAGGCCGAAGGCCGAGCCGAGTTCCGTTTAGGAATCCACTCCAACCATTGTATCCGTATCACGAAATAACCACTGCATCAATTAGCACCAGATTTTGTACATTGATAGCGTTACACCCAGTGGTGGTTTTACGAAAGAAAATTTAAAATAGGACATGTTGTTAAGGAATATTCACGGTGACAAAACGCACAGGAGATGTAAGCTGTTCACCTATTTACTCAACAGTAGTTTATGAAGCGCAAAAAAGGGCCGGGACCCAAGCGGACACCGAAAGTCGGAAAACTGCTTGTCGCAACCACCGTCAACGCTATACAGCAACGCGCTACGAAAGCAAATGGACAAAGAAACAAGATGAGCCACAACACTGTCTCCAATGCAACACGGGTTTTTGCAATCGCTTACCTCCGTTTTGTCGACAATGTAACTGATGGTGCCCTAGTTTCGTACTGGAACACTCTACTCTTGTCGACACCTTGGAAATTCACTTGATCATTATGTTGCTCATAATACCAACAGGTAGTTGTAGGCCAAATATGATGACTTGATGAAAACACTACTGACCAAATCTTGACCAGATATACCAACTTACAGATTTATTTACATTTATACCACGGCTGTGACGTCACGCTAACTCAACGCCATGCTAAATTTCCGTAGGTTAAATCCCGTTAACCGTGAGCGGAAGTGTGTGTCATCGCAAAAAGTGTGGGTTATCAAGATTAGTTACCCCACATTTCTGCTGATAACCCACACTTTTGACACTTACGGATCACGCGACGGGAACGTACACATCACAACCAAAATTATGCAGCATCGAAAACCGTAACGCAATAAAAACGTACAAAGGAATTACTTAACTTGCCGGGATGTCCAAAATGAAATGCTTTCCCTGCTAATGCTCACATGTCTGGCCCATAGCTAAGTTTATTCCCTCCGTCTAACTCCTCTCTGCCCCCCACCCCTCCACAACGTAAAATGGAGTGACCTTCAATCATGCCGATAAACCTATTAGGCTATTACCGCTAAATTGAAACAGTTCTCAAACTACAAACGCACAAAAAGAATTACTTACCTTACCAGAATGTCGGCACAATGTCCATCTATCCCTGATTCCTCACATATCGAAGTTTATTCTCTCCGAACAGAGAGAGCGAGCTAGCTTATCAGTCAAACCTTGCGAAACGACGCGTCGTCTAACTCCCACCCACCCCCCTCCGTCCACAAAGCCACCATCGGAGCGAAAGTCAAGAAAGCGAGCCTCTTCACAGTGCATCACAGTGGCCTGCGTATGGCGACTGGGGCTTTTCGAACTTCTCCAGTGGTCAGCCTCTATGCTGAGGCCTCGGAGCCACCTTTAGCCATTCGTCGGCGACAGCTTGCCATTCAGTATGCTGTGCGTTTGCGTGCTGTGCAATCCAGTCCTGCTTGGTCCACGGTTTTTGGGCCAGACTTGCGAGTCGGTAGACGCAGGGTGGGTAAGG
>JAHWFP010079467.1:13952-40071 GCA_023313725.1 Lithobius niger
CGCTAACACATCCCAATGCTAAAAGTGTAGTCGTTATATACGGTTAATCTGAAAACCCACACGCGTCACTGTGGGTTAATTTTGATAACCCACACTTTTTTGATAACCCACACTTTTCCGATAATCTGACACTTTTATGGGGTCTACACAATCCCTAATACACCATGACCAACTTTTCATATTAAACTACACAACACAAGTTCACACGGCATATCCATTTGCAAAAAACAGCGTAAACAGGGGCATTTGCGACTGGCGACATTTTTCACGGTACCAACGCGGAAAAAAAATGTCGCAAGCTAAGCCTAACCCGGAACCTTTTGTCCCAACGATACAAAACCTAGGCTACTGATACTTTGCCATACACCTAAAAACCAACAAGACTCAAGCGTACGTGAATCGTCCATCTCGAAGAGAGTTGTTAGTTCAAGATTCAACGATCTTACAAGAGTGCCTTGTTTAACGCCTACACTTGATGATCTAACAGTTATTTTGTCCACAACAAGTAATGCAAACGATTTTTGCCAGCTTCGAAACTCTTCACACACTCCGAAACCAGAAACAGAAAGATCAAACTGAAAATTTTTAAGTGAAGTCCTAACTCTTCTGCTTCTACAGTTTATGTTTTTTTTTGACGCTCCGGCATTTCATCGACTACTTTTGCCATTTTGTGGTGCCTTGGGCAGCCCAACGCAGTTTCTGTGAGAGCAAACCGTAGCTGATTTAGCTGGGGCCAGGGACCTTCGACTGTTGGGTCCGTCTACTCAATGCAACGCGTCAGAGTTATAGCAGAGCAATTTCTAGTCGAAGAATATAACTGAGCGAGGTTACCCAAGATGCCACAGTTGATGACGTCATTGATTCGAAACCAAAACAAAGCCGTGTGGCCCAAAGATGACAGATGAGGACAGTCGCACTACGTATCAAGTGTCTTTCGCTCTTTGATGCGGCCAAGCAGACGCTGCGTTCTCGAAGCAGATGACGCTAGCTTGCTTTTTTCGTAGCTAACAAAGAGGTGTGTTTCAACTAGCAACAGTTTTTAACAAAATTAATGAATAATTATAAAATATCTGATCGCTACAATCGTTACTGAATGTTAATATACGCATTATTAAACAAACGAGAAATTTTTACGACATTACCCAAGATGACACAGGGTGGCGTACGTTTAGGACTCCCACTTGTGACAGTGCGCTCTGTCTGTTGAGATGAACCAACTAACGTTGAGTATTTTTAGTCTCATTCTCGATTAGATGTAGGTAGCTTCATGCATTTTGAAACAATTTCAAGGTTTGGAACGGTCCGGCTTACGTTTGATAATAAGTATTCATTCGTTTGTTAATCCAGCTTGTCGGTTCATCCAATTGGTCCAGCAGAATCAACCGTCAATGAGATGCAAGATTCAGTAAAAATGGCGCTAATCGAGTCAGTTATGTTGTACGTGACGACACATGCCTTCACGTTACGAAAACTGGCGCTGCCTTGCTGAGGCACTTCGCAAAAATTTCGCACCGTTTCTCACAGTGCCAAAATCCTTGGGAATGATGGTGTAGGAAGGTGGTAATTCCCCAGCTTATTAAGTTGCTTCTGCCGTCCATATTAAAAGAGCAGTAAGTGCAAATCATCATTTTGAGAAAAGCAGAAACGTGAATTTTTTTTCCCAAGCAGTTATATATTTTGTACAGACTTCTAACTTGGCACAAGTACTACCAAATGTTATTCATATTTTGGCATGTTGTTAAAAATTCAAAAATCATATATTTAACCCCAATTACTGCACTTACTAGTTTTACCTGCCTGGTAACACAACTGAACAAGGCAGTAACTAAGTAGATACTGCCTTTTAACGTTGTATGACTATATGTTTTAGCCGATACACGTTTTGTGTGGGCGATAATTTCTCAAAATTTTGATCCGTTATGGCTCTGCGAGGGTCCCCTTTCTAGTAACAAAAGAACTAATCACTAACGGTCAGTAACTATATGCTAATGCTCTCATTACTCGTCCGCCATGGCCACAAAAAATCGGCGTAGAAACCTGTGGAAAAGTGTGCATGTCGATTGAGGAGACAGACTGTGTAGATGGCTCGAGTCCTAGTCCACACCAACGAAAGTATGGCCAATGGTGGCCTTCTGAACTACATTATCGCTAATGTAAGACTTCCGTTATTAGCTTATACTTCAATTGGGTCTAAATTATGCTGCTTTCATAATGGTCAGTATACTTAAAACGTTAGTGTAATTAACATCTGTGGTCTCTGTATCACCCCAGTTAGCAGGTGACCTTCATCCGTAAAAGTAAGGTGATTGCCAAATAAAGCTTTGCTCCAAAAAACCACGACTTTTGACCTCATTGCAGCTTCACCAAGGGAGAACGCTCATGACCATAAAACGCAAATTTAAAGGCATCAAACAATTTTTATGTCAAATTCTTACACCTAATACGAGGTAAAGGTGTAAACTGTCTGTAAATTTCAATAAAAATCCCGTAATGATACGAACAGTTTTGACGAACCTTTATTCAAACATTAGTAGACGCTAATGTAAATATTGAAGTAATTTTTGAACCGAGTAGCGAGTCTTCAGTAGGGTAGCGTCTAAAATGTGCTTATTTGTTGTTTTATGAATAGTAATTAAACTATAAGGTTGCCTTTATCTAATTCTTCCGCGTGTGGTGTAACTTCATCACCTCCATGATTTTATTTTCAAGTAAAGGTAACACATAAAATGTTGCAGATTCATTTTATCAAGTTGGTGCAACACGTCTTTTAATTATCGTAACCCGTCGTTTGTTAGGCCATTTTTTTGAAGAATACATATTAATTAATGCGGGCACTAAGTTTGTCTTCCCTCTTTCCCGGCTCTACAGCGCTATTGTGAGTGCTAATTCCCGCAAAATTAGAAAGAACATCATGCAACTTGTTACTTAGCAACAGCAGCAACTGAAGTGCAATCAACAATGCACGGATGGCAGGCAAATCATAAAGGTAGTAACTGAGTAGATACTGCTTTCTTTGATGGTACCATACTGGCCTTTTGCAGATACTGCTGGCGTTACAACTAGAAAAGGCAGTAACTACATAGTTACTGCCTTTATACCTGGACCCACCCACACTTTCTGCAGATAGGTAAAATTTCAAGTGCGTTTTTTGGGTCCTAGATGGCGCTGCATGGTTTATAAGGCTACCCTGAAAGATGGAGGAGTGTCTTGTCATTATTCTGGCATAGTTAACGCAGTTACTGCCTTTTTGCAGATACTGCTGTTTTGTTTTGTAGGGCAGACTTGATGTCACTGATTCCTTCTTGTCGTGACTGTTGGAAACAGTTTTGCTCTCTGCTTGACGTAACGCCTGGTCGCCTATTCCATTTGGCACCGAACTGTCTCCGACTCGCAGGTTGCACTAGTGCATTGAACCAGTTATTCTCGAAGGTCTGGTCTGTTGTGGCATAAAGATATTTCGTTTAACAATTTTTCTGGACTCCTACTAAGAACTCATTTACGTCGATTGTCAAAAGTTGGATTAACCGAAGCCGTCCCCTGTCCCCCCAACCCCAGCCGGCCATGAGAAGCCCCTACTATATTTTTTCGTTTAATCCTTTCCTCCAGAACTTTTTTTAGTTTCATACGATCTGGTGTCGGTGGTGGTGGCAGTGGTGGTCGGTTAGTAAGGAAAGAAGGCGGGGGCGCTAACGGAGAAAAACTGGGGAAAAAATGAAAAGAATTGAGGAAAGGAAAACAAATGAATGCTGTCATTCTTCGTGGTCTTGTAGGGGATGGAGAACGGAGGAGATGACTTTTTCTTTTTTTTTTTCCTTTTTTTTTTGGGGGGGGGGGGCAATTCGGGAAGTGAGGCGGGACGAACTCCTGACAATGACTTTTTCTTAATCACGAGCCGTACACAAATGACGTCATGCAAAAGGCGTAGGGGGCATCACGGGACTTGTGAAAGTTTCGGATTTGTGACGTCGCACACCAAACTACTAAAAGGGGTTAAAAACGAAAAAAAGTTCGATATTTTCGGGCTGATCGGAAAATTTGGTTATCGGACTAATTTACTACCAAACGGGAAAAAAAGGACAAAAAAATTCTTCAGTTGCCTTCATCGGCAACGAAGTGGGGAGGGGGAAGGCTCCCTATTATTGTTGCACTCCAGGGGGGGGGGGGGGGATTGAGGCTTAATGGCGCGTCGACAGGCAGGTCATTAGCGCCTATCTCAGTCGTAGTGCACTGGGCCGGGTTGCCACTGCACTACACATTACAGAGATGTTAAACAAACCCCGAATCTATAGCTTATCATAGATCTTCATCGCACGGAAAAATTCCACCAGAAAGGAAGCCAACGTTCAGCAAAATGGAAATAAACACCTCTATGGTTTCTACTACAGCATCCACCCCACCCCCCCTCCACCAGAACAAAAAATCTAAGTGGTAAGCCCCACACTGTATCAAACACGACGTATATGATTGAAGTCCTCTCTCCAGCAAAACTAAAACTATTAATTTCTCCGTTTCTATTCAATATATTTCGACCAAACTTGGCCAGATAGTAGATAGCAACTTTTCCAATGGTTATACCAACTTTTATGCAATTCCGTGCAAGAGTAAACGTACGGAGCCACACGGAAATTTGAAAACTGTTTACTTCTTGGTGGTGGTGGTGGTGGTGTTGTTCTTGTTCTTATGTGACACGGTTTCAGAAAAAAACTACTGCACCTACCTAAAATCTGAAACATGATCTAAGCCAGAAATTTCCCTGGGCTTCATCCTCACAGTGACCACTTTTTCGATTGGGGTCGATTGGCTATTCCGGAGTTACAGGTCCCTGAACGATCATTTTGATTGTTTTACATTGTTTTAACCATTGTGATTAGGGAACAATGCCACTCTTCAAACTCCATATCCATGCTTCGTGCACGTGTTATGTCTTTGCTAAAAAAAAAAGTCGATTGTTGAAGGGCCTCAGTAGATTAGTAGCATTTGCACATAGAAGGTACGGTTAAGGAACACTGCTTCTGGGAATAAATAAATGAAATAAAATGAAAGAATCCGTGTTTCAGCTAAACGATATAGATTTAAACCAAACTAAGTTACGTTGTTAATTTCGAAGCCATCGGCCTCGAAATTGGCAGCTAAAAACGATAGAATGGACTATTTATTTATGCAGGCTTGCAGAGCTGAGTTGAATTGTTTCGTAGTGGCCAGCAACAATCAAGCAGAAGTTAAGCAGCATTGGGCTGGATTGATACTTGGGTGGGTGACCACCTGGGAATCTGGCTGTTGCAGACATAGGGCCCTTAGGGCTTTGGGCAGATAACCAGGAGTGGTTAACGCTCGTTAAACCCTTTGAAACAACCATCGATTGAATGCATAAAGCCTAGTAGCGCGACGCCATAGCTGTAAAAAAGGTACACGGATTACAAACAAAAACATCAAGTGTGCCATAAAAAAGGGGGTTATATGATTGAAGTTTCACTTGTTAAAATGAACACGGATAAAAATAATTGAAATAATAAAATGTGCAATTGAGAAAATTCCATCTGTTTAGGTGCTGTTGTGCTTTACCAATCATATATTTAGAACGTAAAACACAACAGCACCTAAACAGATGAAATTTTCTCAATTGTACATTTTATTATCTACATAATTAAAATCATACGATGTGCGTGCGTGCGTGTTTGTACCTCTACTCCTCCGGAACCAAAGCACCTACAAAGATGGGAGTAGGACCAAACGAAAGATAATTAAATTTCGCTTTTAATAGGCCTATTTTCATCGCTGTAACTTTATATTATCACCCTCAAATAAGCGAAAGAACCTGAAAAGCTAACGTCAAAGTTTTGTTTAAACCCTCATGATGTTTGTTCATGACGTCATAGTTTGTTCATGAAAACCTCCTCGAGCAAAGAGAGATGATCTGGAAAAGGGTGCACGGACGACGTATTTTGCAACACACCACATATACATCTTAAAATTGGTTTTATACTAACTGACTTGATGCAGAGAAAAATCGAAACAATTGATTTGGTTTTAAAACGGTGTCAAACATTCGTGTTTCTGTAGCACGGAGGTGCGTGGATTGAACGAGTAAAGCGAGCGATTTCCACGTAAAGTAAACCTTTTGAATGTGTGGCTCGCTTTGCTCTATCAATCTTTCATCTCTCACCTTCATAGGAGATTACAACTGACGTTCTGCAGATGTTTCTTCAAGTGAGGGACCATCAGAAAGTGAAGTGATAAGACGCCCATGGAAAAATCTGTACTGAGCAGGACGTAAAGAACAATATTCTTAAAATAAGTGAAACAAGAAATCCCATATAAAGTGTATAATAACACAAATTATAAATGATGTGTAGTTCTTGGTGGTTACATTGAATCAGTCAAGTTTCTGAGGAAATGTTTGCGCTGATTGAGTGAACGAAGCGATTTATCGCTTTAGAATAGCAATTTATCGCTTTTCTGATAAATTGCTTGATTATTTTGCTTGGCTCCTTGGACGTAAAAAAATAATATTGACCTTCTCCCGAGATAACCGATTTCGTATACTACACTCTTATAATTTGCTTGATCGTTTTTTCTGTGTTAGGTCTGTCTGTATCATACGTGTTGCAGCAAGAAAGTCTTCTCGAGCGCAGCGAGACGACGCGGAATGAGCGAGCGAAGCGAGCGACCCCGCTAGTTTCAATTAAAAAGCATCAATTTTTATCCGTGTTTATTTTAACAAGTGAAAATTCAATCATATAACCCCTTTTTTTACGGCACACTTTACGTTTTTGTTTGTAATTACTTTAAGTCCGGAAAGAATTTTGTATTACTATAACCCTGTGTTGATGTTCAAACGCGAGTTTTAAAAAAATGTCACAGATAACAACGCCTTCAGTTATGAAAACAACACAAACAAATGAGTAGGTATATATGGGATTATAGATGGGTATAGATGGGATTACATATTGACAACTTTATTCAAACCGCAAAAAAACACGACAAAAAAACAGTTCCATACAGTTGTCACGTTGATCAAACAAGTCACTGTAATGACCGAGCATTTTCTGTGGCTATTGCACCCAGCTGTCTCATACAGATAACAGTTGCTCAAAACTCCAACTGTATCCGTTTAAACTTGAAAATTTGAAGCTGTTTTTAAATCGGCTTGTAGCGCCACAGAATGCATTTACACAATAAATCCGTACTAATAAATCCGTACAGCTTGAACTGACTTGTTGCAAATAATGAACAACAGCCACAAGCACTGTACGATAGTTGGAGTACATGTTACGACAATGGTTCACCGAATTTTCTCCCCTTTAGCGCCCGACTCACGCTTAATTAAGAAACGCAGTCTTTTACCTTTTCCAGCCTGTGACACATTGAGTGCTTCATAAACTCGCCACACATCTCAGCAACCGATTCTAACAAAACGCGAGCGAGGACATCAATAGTGACGTCACACGTCTATTGTTTTCGAACGGAGTGGCTGGATGCACCGATGAACAAAATGGAGATCAATGTCACGAAAGAAGTGTTTTTGCTCACCATCACTTGCTCACCAGTCACCCTAGCGTCGTCAAGGGCGTTGCTAAGCAGTTTTACGTTAAACACCGGTTGAAGGCCGAGTAACTTGCTACCTTCTTATAGCTTAGTAGGTACACTGCGTGGGACAATCTCACCAACCGTTAACTACGTTAACGTAAATAATCATAGTGAAGAGCAACTGCAGGTCTGTCATGTTGAGTCTGTGAATTCATTGGTAAAACTACCTCCTCCTACAGTTAATGAGTAAGATACCTCAGCGGTGACATTACACTGAGGTACTGGAAAATTCACCAAGCGTTTATTGTGTGCGCAGCGTATCTTGAGTCCTGCAGGTATTTTATGAGCGGCTACGTCTTCCTGGAGGGAGCGACTTTAATCGACGGCTGCCATTGTTTTTGAAACCATCTAGGATAACAACAAGGTACTCTGCTATCGAAAACATACAATCGATTATCTGTGTTCGTTCTGGGGCGAACTCAAGATAGGCCGCGGACACTGTAAGAACTACTTTTATGAGGTGGCATTTCAGCGCTGAGTACTTCAGTGATGAAAGTGTTCATGGATACGTCTTTCGACGTGATACAACAAACGTTGCGTATTTCAGGAGTATTATCAATTGAAAATGAGTATTATTAGTTTGTTAGTCCTGCGTTGAGTCGCTTCCTCTGATCGAGAGCACCATTGTGCAGCAAGCCGTGGTGGATCTGAAATACGAGATGTCGATAGATCGTCTAAATTAACAGTCTATGGGATGCAATATGCACGAATCTTCCAATCCACCCTCTTGGGCTGATGCGTAGTATTGAGTTGACCGACCCTACAAGAGCTGCGTATAATCCTAGTTCCCTGGTTTATTGGGAGTTTGTATAACTGCAAGGCTCTCTCCAGATAGATTGTTGCATGCATCGATGATTTGTGTTGCATTCTGGGCGAAATCAAGGAAAAACGTGGTGGGAATAAAAGTAGCTTTATTCCCGTAATAAAACAAGTATTCTATATGGGATTAGGGTAACATTTCGTGTCATATGGGCCACCAGCATTTCCCATATAGCATTTTTTTTAAATGCATTTTGGTTGCGAAAAGAGCAGGGTTGTTTGTTCAGACGGAACTACGTCAAAAAAAAAATACAAATCAAAACGAGTTCTAATAATAAACCCGACCCTTTTTTTTTCTCAGCTCTTTGTACAAAAGGTATATAATTATTAAAATAATAAAACGAATGTCCGTGGCACCAGAAATTCTAACGGTCTTTGCGTGCGCGTGGCAAGTCTGCTTATCGCCGTTCTCATCTCCGCCAAACGAAAGAATATCGTTGAATACGAAATGAAGAAACAGAAAAATTTTTTTTAGCGGTTTTAGAAAGTTCAACACGAATCGTGAGTGCGAAGTTAAAATAATCAGACTCGGACGAATTAAACTTGCCATTAACAAACAAAAAACTCATGTTTGCTCCACACCTCCTCTTATTTCCCCCTCTTTCCCTTCCCCTCCCACATCGTTTTCGGGGAGGAAGGGTGGGGGGGAGAGGGTGGCCGAGAGTGAGCGCGAAGCACGTGTCAGGGGGGTAGAAGAGCCCCTGGGCGTGGGAGGGCTGCCAGCAAGAAATGGCCTCTAGCCAAAATCGATCGGATATTTAGTGTGAGCAGATGCATTAATGGTCACAGACTCACGAGTTCATAACTACACGCAGCTCAGACCCAAAATCGCCAAATGAAGTGGCTTGCAGGGAAGCAGCCGAAGGGGGCGGCGGGCGGCGGAGGACGACGATGTCGACGACATCTGCGAGCCCCAGTTCGCCACAAATCACGCGGAATCAATGCGCGGCAGTAAAACTAGTCCCTATGCCTGCCGCAGCCCCCGGCATTTTCATACTACTTGTCAACAGCCACTGAAAACCTAGCCAGGGAACAGTGCCCAGAAGAGCAGTTTGGTCTCTCTTTCTCTCTCCCTCTCCCCCTTCTTGCCCATTTTTGACTGCTGACTAAATCCCGAGGATTTAGACTCTCTTATAAGTCATCCCACCAGTGTTTGTTTGTGTATCATGCGTCAGCCACGAAGGAAATATACCCTTGGGTGCAGGCACGCTTGTATTACCCAGGCAGGCCACAAACGTATAGCCTCTCCACCTTATTGGAAAATGTCGAAAGTAATATTGAGGTTGGCGTGAATTCATATGGACGACGGACGTGGAAAAGTCCCTTAAACCATGAAAAAGTGCCTCGAGTTAGAGTCCCCGATTCTGTAAACTTTTGAATGAAAAATGGGTAAATGGTCTCGACAGTACATGTAACTTTGTTGTTATTAACAAGTGGTATGTTTTAGTTTTTTAGCCAAAAGTAAAAAAAAAAAAGCAGGGCAGATGTTTCACCGAATTGTTGCCCCTCCCAGCTGGCAAAACTGGATATACTGCTAAATTACTGGCAAATTAAACAAGCGAAGATCACAATGGAGCCTACATGAGTGATGACAAGTGAACAGCCATAAAAACTAAAGTTTCCCGTGTCGTAACGATCGAGCAACTGAACCCAGAATTTTGGGTTTGCGTCCAGTAGACTGCTACGCTAACTCTATAATCACGATCACTAGCTGCTAACCTGTCGTATTGAAGGTTGGAAATAAAACAAATAAGGCAAAGTCGAATTCAGTTTTTTTATTTTTTTTTATTTGTCATAGCCAAGCCATAGCCAGGCAGTGGGCGATAAGTCTCTCCTCCTGTCTGGGTTTTTTATATTGTTGCAGGCAGTAAAGATACAGATCTATGATAAGATCTATATTTAGGGTTTGTATAACATCTCTATAATGTGTGGCGCAGTGGCCGCCAGGACCACTGCACTGTGACTGAAGTTGGCGCTAATGACCTTAGTGTCGACACGCCATCAAGCCCCCCCCCCCCCCCCCCCAGACGGTGAGTCACGTTAGGAAGCACTGGTTTAATATTTCCAAAATAGCTACTGCAAACCAGAAATTGCGTTGATTTTTTTTTTTTTTACTTTTTGATTTCTCTTCAGCCAAAGAAAAAAATCTGATTTTCCCCACAAAATTATAATAATAATAATAATAATAAGAATAATAATAATAAAGAAATTCTGCCCACCAATGGGGCACGGACAACGGAAGGATAGCGATCGCAACCACTTAGACCGTGCCGGAAGTTAAAAGGTACAAGAAACCACAGCATCACTGATACACTCTTTTCAAAAAAGCAGCCAAGTCCACACCGTTCAACCTCTTCCGGAAGACATCCACCGAAGGTGCGGACACGACCTCTTAAGGTAGGTAGTTCCACGGTGCTACAACCCTGTTGGTGAAGAAATATTTGCGGCAATCGGAATTACACCGCGAGCCCCTCAGCCTCAAAGAGTGTCCGCGAGTAAAATTCACTTCATTCAGGTCGAAAAATGGTAGATCAATGGGAATCAAACCATGAATTATCTTGTAGGTGAGGATAAGATCCGCTTTTAATCGTCTCAGCTCCAAAGGCTCCAATCCGAGCACCCTCAACCGGGTTCCGGGTGAAAGTTTGGTCAGCCCGGTAATCGAACGCGTAAACGACCTCTGAACCAACTCCACTCTGTCAATGTCGTGTAATAACCAAGGTGACCACACCTGGCTCGCGTACTCCAACAAGGGGCGAACGTACATCTTGAAAGCCCAAACCAAAGTATGTCTGTTAGACAAAATAAAGCATCATCTAACAATAGCAAGTCTACGGAATGCAGATTTGACAATATGCCCACAATGTAGTGTCGACTTAATATCGTGATTAAGAAGGATACCGAGATCCCGTTGTTGTACGACTGATTTTAACTCATTAGTATCCATGTAATGCTGATGATGGGGATTATTCTTTCCAATATGAAAGACACAGCACTTAGTTTTAGCAAGGGGGAGTTGCCATTGGTTAGACCACTGAGTTACGGAGATTACCTGAGTAGCCAGAAAAGAGCAGTCATTTTCAGAAACCACTTCGGTTCCGACTTTTAGGTCGTCCGCAAACTTAAACGTTGGCTTATCTGGAGTAGAATTGTAGTTGGTTAGGTCATTTAAATAGACGACAAACAAAAGTGGTCCCATCACGGATCCCTGTGGGACCCCACTGACCACTGCACGTGGGGAAGAAAAAGATGTTCCAATCACAACCCGCTGTGATCGGTATGAGAGGAAATCAGTAATCCAAACCAGAAGTGGACCACAAAGGCCGAATATGGCCAATTTGAATTCAAGCTTGCCGTGTACCACGGATTTAAAAGCTTTTTGGAAATCAAATTAGATAACATCCGTTGGTACACCTAAACCAAGAGGAGAGGTCCAATTCTCCATGGCAAGAAGAAGCTACAAGCTAGCAGACCTGTTTGGTAAGAACCCGAACTGGTCCGGGTAGAGCAGGCGATGTGTCTCTAGAAATGCCAACACGTCTTCTCGGATAATGTGCTCCATAACTTTAGTGAAATTTTAGTGAAATTTTCAGTGAAATTCTTTGGAAATTTAAGCATTTTATCATACTGCGTAAAGTTTTAATCACTTTTCACAATGCACTACATGAAAAATGAATCTACACTGGCTACGAATACTACGAACAAAATTTCACGTAAAAATGTTAGAAAGAATAGAGTTTAACTTTAAAACAAGGTTGTCACTGTCACACGCTCTGATCTCAATCTTTGCTTTGATCTCAGTCTTTGCTCTTCGAATTCTTTGATCTGGAGTGGTCCGTCCTAAAATGCAATCGAGTAGCCCGTGTTCGTTTCGTCTTCTTGTGGGTTATGTTAGTTTGTTTAAACTTTAATATTAATATGCTACGTTCCTGCTGGGGTATTCGTGACTCATTCTGAACATCATGAAGCTTGATTAGTCAGATCTTCAAGTACTTAAACAGGACGGAAAGCCAAATGATTTGACTCCTCAAGATGGAGACGTGATGAATGTCACGTTTAGTGCAGCTTTTGTTTTTATGTTTTTTGTGTTTAATAATTTTTCTGAGAAGGTGTGTAGTGATCAAGGCAGGAATAAACTGCTGAGAATTTTACTGTTTGCTGATGTCTACCGTGGTTCTTTCATTGTCAGTCAGGGGCTGACTTTTATTTCTTGTCTTCACGACCACGAAGCCAAATTTCGCCGTCTTCTATATTTCTTGTATTTCTTGGGTTCGAGAAGGGTTAAATAAATACGAATGCAAACCTATTTACGTTGCCTTTTGGATTTAAATGTCAGACTGCCTAGAGGGGAATTGAACCAAATGCCGAGGTCCTATCGCTGAGCCATACTGACATGACCAGTGTGGTTCAGCGGTAGCGTTTGGTTCCAAAGGTAGTGGGTTCAATTCCCCGCTCAGGCAGTTTGACGTTTAAGTCCAAAAGGCAACGTAAATAGGTTTGCATCCATATTTACTAGCCAATATGAAAAGTACCACAGAGCGCTGAAACACTACCCAATGTTCGTTCCTGGTAATAGTTTGGACCTAACCTAACCTTTGAATTCAAAGTTCGATGACGATGTTCTTACCTCTCCACCGTACTGGCATAACTGAACTGAACAAGCCATGTTTGTAAGATTGAGCGTCGGATTGTTCCATTCAGGTTGGTTGTTGATAAAACACTGATCCCATAAAAATATTTAAAAACAAAACCAATAAACTAATTTTCATCCGCCATACACTTCAAAAACATCAAAATTTTTGAACGACTTAACTTTCTTTTTCCAGGAACCTAAAAATATACAGTGAGAGTACGTAATTAAACAGCAGATAATGATGATGCAAGCACTAGCTTTCTTCCTACATTCCTGCGTATCATGGCGTCACCATACACACAACAGTCGCTGTATGACCGGAAGTGTGCATGAACATTTAAAAAACGAAAATTTTAAATACAACTTAGAAAAAAATTTTCATAACGCTGTCTCCAACTCTGCACAGGCAAGTGAGTGTTCGTGAAATGGGTTAAGGTTAAAGCATGTAATGGTATAGAGCAAGGTTAGTTCCAGATTGAATGCAATACCACCATAATAAAAATAAATAAAATCGTATTTTATTACATGCAATCGTAGTGTGAACCTCACTATAGCACTCACTAACAACTAGCACCTCTCTAATACACCTCACCTAATAACACTCTAATAACACTCTAATAACACCTCAGTAACACAAAAAAAAAAAAAACTAACGAAAGGGTGGGTGCCTCTAACCCACCCCTTTGTTTAGGGTTTTTTTTTAGAATTCTTAAAAAAATATTTTCTGGTAGGAAAGAATCTAAAAAACCAGACTAATTGTCCACCAATTCTGAAATATCCGTTCCAATTTTACTGGTTCCAGGAAAATGTCGATCTCCACTTTTGTCTACGCACCCACGATTTTAAAACGTCCATCTTGCTAGATTTTAGCCTACCGCCAGTTCCACGGCTGTGCTCCGCGGGGCCTGGCTATGGGGCAGGCCGAATATGGCAGACTTTTCTTCAGCGCAGTTCTACGGCGTTTGACATTTTTGTTATCCGAAATTTCTTCTATAAAAAAGGCGCCGCTATTTCCGTCTTACGCCGACAGCTTTTGAAGTGCTTCCTACGTAAATGACGTTGCATTTTGGTTCTTCTTGCCCCACCCCATCCCCAACTACCGTACCACTTGCACTAAGCATGGTACAACATAAAACATAAACAACGTATTGAGCTAGTGCGTGTAAATTATTGGGATTCAGACGGGGGGGGGGGGGTTTGTAGTCGTACGTAATATTTTCGAGGTCTTTGACGGTCTCTTTTCGACATTATTTTTGCTGTTAACTTTTAACTTTCTACTATTGTGCGCGCAGCGTAACTTGAGTCCTGCAGATATTTTATGAGCGGCTACATCTTCCTGGAGGGAGCGGCTTTAATCGACGGTCGCCATTGTTTTTGCAACCATATACGATATCAACAAGATGCTCTGCTATCGAAAACATACAATCGATTATCTGTATTCGTTCTGGGGCGAACTCAAGATAGGTCGCGGTCACTATAGAGTTGTGTAATACATGGAATTTTTGTCCAGCCCAAGTTTTAATCCATGCTAGTTTTTTACCTTCTACCTCGTAGCCTACAAACACTCGTGCTTAGCGTCCCCACCTATGTATAGTTCAAGAACGATGTACTTGAGGGGTAGCATTTTTTTTGTATTTGTCTGCGATATGATTTTTTCACGTCATTAACAGGGTCATCATCCGTAACCCGACACTATCAAAACCAATGTGGTTTGCCCCTTTCTAATTAGCCCATTCCTGCTCCTTCCTTACTAAGGAAGTCTAATAAGGGTGAATAAATAGGGCAGTGACACGACGCAGTATTATTGTGTGTAACTCTGTGGTAGAGCCAGTAACTGGGTTACCTGCAAGGGGCACTGGAGAGAGAAAGGAAGATCGTCTTATTGAAGCCAATGCTATTAGACTGGATTTCTTAAGCCTATAACGCGCGATTTTTGTTGTTGGAGAAAACAACGCTCTTTTAAGCCTAAGAAATCCGCTCTCAAAGCACTGGCTTGACTAGAAGTGCCGTTTTTTCCGTTACATTTTAATCTAGTGCACCTTGTAGCTATTACCTCCAAATGGTGTCTCGTAGCCAATATGACGTCACTTGACGCTGCTCTATAGGGCTTTGAACTATTGTACAAAAAATGAGGACATAAAAATGAAAAGAATCAAAGAAAATACGAGCAAAACAGGCGCCCCTCCAGTATGTTACTCATGAACTATACAAAGGTGAGGCGCTAAGTCCGAGTTTTCGTATAATCTAGAACTATCATTTACTGAAAAATTGGATTGAATAACACTCTCTATTCCGCAACATTGGGAGAAAGTGAAAGGTTACTGCGAAGTAATGTATTAGTGATTCCCTAGAAACTACCAAACTTTAAGTTTTGTATATGGCTACAGAAATCATCCCCCCCCCCCCTCGAATTCGAATACTCTACAAATACGGCACAAAAGGCTGTGTATGATACTTTGTCCCACAAAAGGCGGTATTATACGTTGCAAGTGTTTCGGATGTTGGGAGAGAAATTCAGGAAAGAAGAAACAAGCGTGGGCAGCGACTACTTACTCGCAACTGCTCTTCGGTACACTTCCGCCACTTTCGGGTCACTTCCGCTTAATACTTCCGTTTTTTTTTTTCATCTTAACTAATTTTTGGACGCTGAATCTAATGGGGAATACCGTTTGTCTCTCTATCTGGTACCGTTCTGTAGATGATGAGCTCACTTGTCGGCCATTTCCAGCCAATTTTGGACCACTTCGCTTCATACTTCCGGTTTTTTTTTTAATTCATTTTAACGAATTTTTGAACGCTAAATCTAATGGTGAAAACCGTTTGT
This sequence comes from Lithobius niger, assembly GCA_023313725.1. NCBI lineage: Eukaryota > Metazoa > Arthropoda > Chilopoda > Lithobiomorpha > Lithobiidae > Lithobius > Lithobius niger. Next base: position 29,816 of record JAHWFP010079467.1, read on the forward strand.
CTCTATCTGGTACTGTCACATAGATGATCGGCTCACTTGTCGGCCACTTCCGTTTCATACTTCCGGTTTTTTTTTTTTATTCCGTTTAACTAATTTTTGAACGTTAAATCTAATGGTGAAAACCGTTTGTCTCTATCTCGTAACGTCACATAGATGATCGGCTCACTTGTCGGCCACTTCCGTTTCATACTTGCGGGTTTTTTCTTTATTTCGTTTAACTAATTTTTGAACGCTAAATCTAATGGTGAAAACCGTTTGTCTCCATCTTATACCGTTCCGCAGTTGAAAAAGGCGGATGGACAAAGTCGTTGGTGTGTATTCCCATCTTTCGCAGTACAGAAGACTAAAATTCAATCTCATTTACATAGGAAAGACATCCAAATCCAACAGCGAATTGGAAACAACACGTACAGGATGCAACTGCGGCTGAAAGAAATGTCATTATGACATAGCACGGCGTAAAAAACGATACAAGCCACACTGGGTTAAAGCATGGTTGGTTTAAAGCATTACCACCTAAGTAAAAAAAAAAATAGAATTATTTTTTTGGCTATCACATTGTTAACCTCACTAACACCAAGAGATTGTAAACGCCTACAAGTCTGTAGGACGTGTGATTGTCCATGTTGGAACTATCGTATTATCCCTTGCAATAAAGTCGTCTGGGATAAAACTCTGGGTTTCGTTCCTCGGCTCCAGGCCAGTTATTAAACTTAACCCACCGGGGGCGACTTTCAACCTGAAACGAATCTGAATGTGCGTTAGTACACAACAAACAGAATTTCCTGTCCCATTTTCAGCGAGCCCTTTTGGTAGGGAGGGGGCCCCGGGGTACTTCTCTGGCTGCCCTAGCCTAGCTACGGCCTTGCGAAAAGCGAACGAGCGTAATAGTAGTATTATTTTACAATTGCGTGGGCAAGCGCACATTGTCGCTGAGAGGTGCTGAAAGCAGTGTGGTACCCGGATGACGGATGACCTAAGTTTAGAACTAGTTAATACTGTATAGTCGAGAAACGGGAACTCATGCAGGTACTCATGCAGGAACTCGGCGACACTCGTTGAAACTGGTGGAGAGGAGTTTCTCCACGACATGTCGGCGCCAGTTTTGTTTCGTTTAGGGTTGTGAAGGCCTGGAACTCTTCGCCGAATCATGTGGTAACGGCCACCAGTGTTGCATCTTTTAAGGCAATTTTATTTGAACAACCATCTTTTGCCGTTTCATCATTCTTTTAAATTTTGTGGGCGGGCGTATAAGTGACCTTTTATCGGCCCTGCCCTTTCCTGTCGTGATTCTTTTTTTTTTTTACACGACGAATGAATTATTTATTTATTTATTTATTTATTTATTTATTTACTCGGTACTCGGTGGACGGGCAACTGGGAGAACTGTGGGTCGTCAGATTCGATAAGGGTCCTGGTCCCGGTTGTACACCTCTGGCTTCGTACAGACCCGGGTTCGATCCTAGTGAAGGGAAATGTATAGGTACGGATTTTTGTCCGGTTGTTTCCCGCCCGTTTTACGAGGGTTTCCTCCGGGTACTCCGGTTTCCTCCCTCATGCGACAAAAAACAACTGTCATAATGGTGGTACCTCTTCCACTTAACATCATTCTGCCGCTTGGGTATTTGAGTGGGTGGGTATATACCCCGTGCATCGTCTCTTTTTATTTCTATTTTTACATCCTAATAACAATAATAATAAAATATAATAATAATAATTACAATTTTTAGCACAATTTTTAGCACTGTTTTTAATTTTCATTGTACAGCATCATGTTGGGCCTTTTAACACTTTTCACACCCTTCCCATGTCCTGCACGTTTGGCGATACCATCGGGGGCCTTTGAGTCCCTGGCAGGTCTAACCTTGGTGGTAAGGCATTCGTGTCCCCAAACCTCTTACCATCATCATTCCTTGGCCGTTTTATGTACACTGTATTTACATGTAATTGTGGCTGGCTGTTAGTGACTCCCCAGTCCTTGCCAGACCCGTTGCTATCGTAACAAATTTTATTATTATTTTATTATTATTATTAAAGGAGAACACAAACAAAACAATTATGTCCGATTTATTTATTTTTTGTTTGCAAACCATCTCTGGGATTACCGTTATCAATGTGCAAAATTTGGTTTAAATTGATGCAGTGGTTAATGCGTGGTGTGGTTACGAAGATTGCTATTCAAGAGTATTCATAAACAGAGCTCCACTCCAATAATTTTTTAATTAGAATAATATACAAAAAGTGAGCCCTCGTTCTAGTATGTGCTGCACAATTGTTGATAAATAAGTATGTTAATCAATATGTAAGAACATTATTCACAAGCAAAAATGCCAGCAAAATGTGTACAAGTAAATGTATCAATAACAATAAATTATTTACAAGTAAATGTAAAGTTTAAAGCTTAAGTATTTGTCGTTAGATGTTTGACATAGTGTTAAAAACGGTAAAACATGTCTTTAAAATTTCTTTAAAATTCAAAAAGTTATCCTTTTAAGAGTATGTAAATACCACTCACAGGTTAAATCAAATTAAAAAAAAATAGGAACGTGTATACAATCATCTGATACAAATTGAATCAAGCAATTATTTTGTGGCACAATGAGAATTGGTAAAAAAGAAACCTCCTGCCAGGCAAATGAGAAGGCCACAAGGTCATACAATGCGAATTGATAAAATTTTCGGCAAATTTATTGTTGTCTTGATCACCTAGACAAATAAACCAACAAATCATGAGTACAGACATGCTACAACAACCTGTGCAACCTTAAAAGAACATATACTTACTATTTGTTAGAAATAGTATATTACATATACTTACTATTTGTTATATACTTAGAAATAGTAAGTATATGTTCTTTTAAGGTTGCACAGGTTGTTGTAGCATGTCTGTACTCATGATTTGTTGGTTTATTTGTCTAGGTGATCAAGGCAACAATAAATTTGCCGAAAATTTTATCAATTCGCATTGTATGACCTTGTGGCCTTCTCATTTGCCTGGCAGGAGGTTTCTTTTTTACCAAATCTGATACAAGTTATTTACATAAAACAATTTATCAAAAAGAATGCGCCTAAGTAAAAGTAATATAGTGAAATAAAAGTAAAAAAAAAAAAAACATTAATAAGAATAATCCAAATATAGAAAAAATGACAAGACCGAAGCTCACAGTGACAAAGAGGGCAAAATGACAAAAAATTAACGGGCGGAAAAAAAAACTACGTCATAATAACGTGTTTTGAATTAGGTGGTGCAGGTGAAAAAAAGATGTCGTTAGGGAGACGGCGCTTCCAGGGTTGGACAGCCAATTAGAGAAAAAAAAATTTTCTTTCTGACTTCAGTGTGGAAATTATAACAAAATAGTTTAAAGCAATAACAACGAGTACGGTAGTGGCCATAGTGGCTGGGATTGGGTTGGTTCCTAGAACCTTACTTATACAGTTTTTTTTATTATTATTAGACGATGTTTTCAGAACTTATTCAGTATATATCTGTACCTGCCAGTTTAATTTTAGGCTTTCTCGTTAATCGTTCCTAACAAACGATACTTATAGTTTGTACCACATTATGTTTGCAGGAAACTGACTACGAGTGCAAAAACATGTGCATAACACACTTGTAAACTCTACATAGTTACTGTTCTACTATTCTCCGTCACTACTAGTGGGACATTTACGTGTTTTTTGCACTAATAGTGAAAGGAAACGTGTCATCGTAGTCAGTTTCCTGCAAATATAATGTGGAACTAATTATACCTGTAGAATTCATGCCCCTTTCACTACTTCATGTTCTTTTAAAATAATATAAAATAAAAATGCCCTAGACTGGCCGTTAGACTTGAAACTACAACTCGAGGTCACTTAAACCATGAAAATAATGGATAAATCGAAGAACAAAACGTCCGTTAAATAAACGTCTGTCAAAATCTCATTTTGCTTGACTCTTATTCTCTGTGGCTCTTTCGCCGCTCATTGCATCTCTGTAATGTGTGGTGCAGTGGCAACCCGGACCACTGCACTGTGACTGAGGTTGGCGCTAATGACCAAGTTGTCGACGCGCCAGTAAGCCTCAATCCCCCCCTCCCTCTTTCGCCGCATCTTCTGTATCAATTTTCTGCGGCTCGTCACCCCCCTTACCTCCCCCGTGCTACGTTTTTTTTACTGGTTACATGTATGATGTTTTTAAGCTGTGCGTTGTTTTGCTGACCAACATGAGGTCTGATTTGGGCGCAAATAACCAACGGGTTGTCGTGCCCATAATAGAAACGATTTACAATCATATTTTCGAAAGGAGCTCTCAATCATTACTTTCACTAAAGCAAATCCATAAAATAACCGAAAGGAGAGATATCATACGAAATCCCCATAAGAGTATAGGAACCCATCAAGTTTTCGCCATAGAAAGTAGTGATATCAGAGCCAAAATGGCTGCCACCAAGTTTTCCGTCCCAACCCTGATCACTCAATCTTAACTATACACCTCTGTGATCGTCAGTTAAGCTTGAATGATGACGGTTCGGACCATAAACTTGGTGGCAGCCATTTTGGCTCGGATATCACTACTTTCTATGGCGATAAATTGATGGGTCCCTTTTCCCTTATGGAGTTTTTGTACGATTTCCAGTTTGCGTCAGTCCAACACCCTACACCGCCTTACCCCCATCCCTGCAGCAGCTGAAAAACAATGCATTATCACACCATTAAAAATAAATTAAATAAATAAAAATGCATCGTTACAGTCCTAACACTACATCGCCTGCTATGAGCTACAGAGGGTTTTGAAGACGGGGGAATTACAAAACTCCAGGCTGGACCACCATCATGGCGCCTTCACCGTATTAGATAGAGTGGTGAAATTTACACACGTGCGCGGGCCGCCCTGCTCAACTAATAAGTAATAATGTGTATGATGGCAAATTATTTCCGCATCTCTAATATAACAAATTAGTTGGGCCTATTCCCCCATGTCCACACAATTCAGCACCGTTTCCAATTGCAGTGTCACTCGTAAATCGAGGCAACAACAGTTGCGCAGGTAAAGCGTCTTTTGTCATGGGCGCGTGCAACCGAGTCTCGGGGGAACCGAGTGGCCGGGGGCGTGGGCGGTGGGGGTTGGGTACTCGGCGGGGGGGGGGGGGGGTCCATGCCATTGTTCCCGCGTCCACGTCCAATAGGAATCGATCGATTAACATATAAATAACTCGACGAAAGCCAACGCCAACATATTCAAATGCGGGCGTTCCCACCGCGAGGATCCGGTTCGATGGTTCGTCCCCAAAAACCTCTCCCGAACCGGTGACATGCATGCGGACAAGCGGACGGCGAAGACAGTTTTCTTTTTCTTTTTTTTTTTCTGACTTCCTTTTTTTTTTCTCTCTCGCTCTCTTTCTGTTTCGGAGACTCGAAGCTCGGTTTTCATAATTGCACCCCAGATCTGATCAAGCAAATTACAAGAGGGAATAAAAATAAAAGGGGAAAAAAAACACAGTTGTTTCCTTTTGTTTGTCTCTTTGTACTCTTTCGTGCACGTGTCCCTCATCACGGTGAAATTATTAATTTGCACGAGCATATAAAAAGTTCGGGCAGGAACGAAGACTGGTTACTTGGCTCTGAATCCGCGTTTGACAGGTAGCAGTATAAGCAGCGGTTTACAAGGAGAAATTTTGTACTAAAAAAATGCGTCCACCTGATGAAGGGACCGGCCATTATTTATCACGTGGGGGGGGAGGTTCGGAGGGAATTGGGGGGTCATACATTTTTCATGTTCTGTCAAGAAAGGGGGGGGGGGTCACAAAAAACACTGACCAACTGAAAGAAAAAAATCTATTTCGAAGCTCCGAAATAGCATTTTCAGCCGTCAAAATTTCTAAAAACGCCTCAGCCTCTGGGGGCCCCCAAGTCCCCCCATGATGTGAATGTACAACGGTTTGAAGCTAGTAGTGTTAATACGACAATTATATTGTTCTTCAATAAACTCTGCAAAAAAAGCCTTGCCCCCTGGTGTCTATCAGTTGCTGACTATGTTACGGATATTGAGGCACACAAGCAAACAGTGTGTTCATCATATATGTTGTATGAAACTTGATACAAGATGGTTGTAATGAACATCGGTGTTTTGTACACATTTTTAACCCAACGTGTCTTTTCGTTAAAAACGAGGCACGTTTTTCTTAAAACTAGTGGTAACTTGTCGGTGTGGAGTGCTACTTACTTAATTTTAAGAAAAATTGGAAATTAGCCAATAGCGAAAATCATACACTAGAAATAACGTAGTTCAGTAAGCCACCTTTATGCCACTTACGTTTCGTCGGAGTGGCATGACCCGGATTCGAACCGGCTACCCAGTTCGCCCCCAGATCACTTGCATAGCGCCTTAATCACTATGGCCACATCCTCCACTGGCATAAAGATAACTCACTGAACCCGTTATTAAGCTCACAACCGTGACCAGGGCTCCATTTGACCGAAAATCACTCGGCAATACAATGGAGAGGGAAGACAAATGGCCCGTCAAAGGCCCGTATTCTGCGACCGAGTCGGCAGAAGCGTTGGTGTTTTTTGTTTACTTACTTAATTTGGCTACAGCACTAATCTTGGCTACAGGAAATCATTTGCAGATAGTCTCAATAGGCTACGAAAAGCGCATTTTTTTGGTAGGGGGGGGGGGGGAAGGTCACATTATTTATTCATACATCATTTTTTTAGGGTCGCGAAGGGGGTAGGTCATCGAAAATTTGGTGGTCACATTTTCATTTCCTCCGGCCCCCCCCCTCCCCGGGGCCATAAATAATGACTGGTCCCTAAGAACGTGAAAAAGTGAAACTCTGTGACTGAGTCGGTAGAAACGTTGGTGTATACAGTTTGTTCCACATTATGTTTGCAGGAAGCTGACTGCATGACGCCTCGTCTCGTTGTACTACGAGTGGAAAAACATGTGAATACCACACTTGTAGACTCTACACAGTTACTGTTAGAGTCTACGAGTAGGATATTTGAGTGTTTTATGCTCTTGTAGTAGCAGGAAACTTGGCGTCATACTCAGTTTCTTGCAAACCATAATGTGGAACAATGTATAGATCTAAGAAATCTAGACACCACGTGAGTGAATACCGTGATTCTTAGAACTATTGGACATATAGTTGGGACACAGATTAGAAAGTTAACGTGATGTTGTTTCTTACCTCTGCCAAGCCTACGCGGTACCCTGGCGGTAGCTCCGGCTTCTAATACTGCTGGGAAGGCAAAGCATTGCCAGAGGTACAAGCAATCGCAACAACCGCCTGGGCCCCACATAGGCTTGGAATTAGCAGCAAGATGCGGTGTCCAGTTAACTTTCTCATCTTTACTTGGGGTCAGTCACCCCTCGTTCTTCAAATCCACCCGGTGTTTTATCGAGAATTTATGTTTTTTTTCCGCCAAACGTCCAACATGCTGACACTGAAAAGACCACACGGTGAATCGAAAGCAAAACCGAATTACACCGGACAGACCATGGTGAATCGAAAACGAAACCCTAAAACGAAATTACTTCGGAGAATCGTTTTGCGGAAAAAAAACAAAAATTCTCCAACCGAATGCCACTCGTGCTTCTTTGAAATGTATAAATTGTGCGTTTTAGCACTCAACTCCTTTGCAACAAATTAAATGTGGAAAGGAGTTTCGTGCTAAAACACACAAATTTTCCATTTCATAGAAGCACTTGGGGTAATTATAGGCGAGAATTTTTGTTTTCTATCTGTAAAACGAGCACGCAGTTCGACTTAACACTGAGATGACTGCACCAGAAAAACAACAACGATCAAGTAGAAGCATCTTAAAATCGAAATCGTAAATCGAAATCGAAACCGTAAATCGATATTTCTTTGGAGTATTGTTTTGCGGGAGGAAAACAAAATTCTCAGATCGAGAATGCCTCTTGTGCTTTATAGTTTGCACGTTTTAGCACTCAGCTCCTTTCCAGCTAAAGTCCCTCCACCTTCGGTCTCGGGAAATTAAATCTGGAAAGGAATTTCGTGCTAAGACACACAAATTATCGATTGCATACAAGCACTTGGGGTATTATAGCCGATAAAAAAATGCAATAATTTAGCACTAGTGGGAAGAATTGGAGTGGCGACAGAAATATTCACTCCATCAGCCGGAACTAAAATCTTACGTCCGTATGAGGCGGTTCTTGCCGTTCCCTGTAAGGGCGCGTTTACGCAGCGACTCGCCTTTGCATTCTCTCAGCTAGAACTCAATCGCGATGGCAAAGGTGACATTGCCATGGTAACAACGCTAAATGGATTAGCTAAATCCGACATCGTTTGAGTAAATACTTAGTTTTATAATCCGTGCCAATAATAAAAGAAATCCTCATGACGAAACAATTTTCCCAAACGCTTCTAAACTAACGTTATTTGCTGTTTTCCTTGCGAGGCGGCAGACATGAAACCGCCGCCATGTTGGAATTTGAGGTGATTTCTAGCTTCTATCTTCTAGCTGCGAGAATGCAAAAGCGAGTGGTTGCGTAAACCTGCCCTAAAGGGGGTTCAGTGAAAAGCAATTTCTCGCTGGAACTTGGGGCACTTTGGGCACCTTTTTTACCCTGCGTGAAGGTGACCGGCCACGTGGCCACTCAAAAAAGCTGCTAGTCGCTCGAGCAAGGCATGATTGTAGAAAGCTTTTCTTTGCTAATCGCATGGTGAATGTTTGGCACTCTCTACCTGGTGATGTTGTTGAGGCGTCCTCACCTGCTGTTCAAGTTTTAAAGCTAAACTAAAAAAATTGGGCCTTCACAAATTTTTAAGACTGTTCTTCTTAACATTACCATACTCTGATAAATTTTATTTTATTAGTTTCTTATTTTTTTTTTTTTACTCTTGTTTTTAACATGTGAAATGACGTCAGCCACCGGGCCATTTTACCGATTTGATTTTACCGATTTGTTGAATTAGGCTGGGTGTTAGTGAAACTTTGTTTTCCTACTCTGTCCTCTGCACTTTAGATGCAACATATATTATTATTGTTATAGGGGCAATGGGGGGGGGGGGGGTTAACACTGATACATCGTATCAACACCACAGGGGTGTCCCGCAAAATATTTTGCTGGTTTGCGTTCAGCCTTTAAATGCTGAAGTCATTCCATTGCGGGTCACTTAATTCAACTTTTCTCCGCCTGGGGACGCTGCCACTCCTTAACTTTATAATGTGCTTGTTGTTGTTGTGGAGGGTTGCAACTCAAAGTGTACTTTATGTATCGACTTAGCCGTATAAAAAATACGGTTCTTGTTTGATAACGGGTAGTATTCGGATACGAAACGTCGCAAAAGAAGTGTTTCTTCGTACACCGAGTTGGTTTTTTACCTGTTTGTTACTGACATGGTGCTTGTTTACTTTAGAAACCCCTGTACCCCTCAATTAGCAATAAATAACACAATTTGCACGTGACTACTGCAGTATTTTTTGGGGGGGAGGGGGAAGGGAACCCTTTATAACCATTGGCGGAAGTGAGCTCCACTGGCTCCTTCATATACTCTCACTTATCATTCCACCTAACTCGCTAAACTTGCCGTAAAAAATAAACTGGAAACTTGACAATTGAGGTCCCAATGAAACTACGTTATTAAAAACAAAATTTTTTAGTACAATTATACAAATTAATTTCCACTGGCGTGAACTTTATTCTTGTACCCCCAAACCTATAGCTAAAGATAGTAGTGCCTAAATTCAAGATGAGAGGATAATAATCAAAACGTTTTCATGTAAAGGCATACTACACATCTAAACAAATTTCGCCTTGGTGGAACATGTAGTAAAGTTAAATTCGTTAGATTGAAATCATCAAACAGTAGACTGACAGTTGGTGCATTGTAGCTAGTTGAAGATGACTTAAAACAAATTGAGGAGGGGGGGGGGGGAGGAAGTGGACCTACCGCGCCTCCTCCCCAAACCAAGGCGAATTAAAATGGACGAGAATTAATTTATTTTTAATTGACAATTTCTTTTTGTTTTTATGTTAAGCTTGTATTTTTATTTACCTTGAATGTTAAGAGCTGTCTGACAGAATTTAGTCGTGCTGTTTGACTAACATATTGTCGTAGTCATTTCTGAAACTTACTATCATTTGTATCACGTAAAGCAAATGCAGTATACGGAGCTGTCAAATTCGCAAGCTGCCATCAAGACTAAGCTGCCACACTTGGCCTTGATGCATTCCTGTTTGTACTTCGCCGAGATGAGCAAGCCAAATGGATCTCAGCAGAGGTATCAACTAGCCAAAG
>JAHWFP010079468.1:0-20034 GCA_023313725.1 Lithobius niger
TTTCAAAGGCACCCTAAGGCCTTTACAAATTCCATCAGAGACGGCGCCATTCACATGATTTGTAAGTAGTCTTCTCCTAATTTCAAGCCTTTTCCAGTTTCATTTCCATACCAAATTACTGGCTCAGTATTACAAGTTTGATGCAAAATTTATAGTTTTTTTTTTTAATTAAAAAAAAATACGGCAATGCTAGCAACCAAAGCCGTTGAATTCGTAAAAGAGTTGCAAAATGGTGTCAGGAAGTTAGCTGCCAAGGTCATTATGCCCCAAGGCATACTAGTTTTCCTACTAAACGTTTGTATTTTGGGATATCTTGCATCGTTTGGGACTGGGAGTTAGTAAAACAAAAATAAGGTCAAAACAGGCAGGGTCGGATTAAGACATTGTGGGGCCCGATCCGAAGCACCGGGTTGTATCGGAGGCCCTTATCTAAGCAGGGTAGGCGGGTGACCAACAAAAAAAGGTAAATCTTAAAATGTCTAAAAGGCCAAAGGGTTGTTTTTAACGTGAAAATGGGACGACGTTTCTGGATCAACCGAAACCAGCTCTCAGCTGCATTAGAATGACGCATTAACCAACCTGAAAAAAAAATTTTCCCGATTGGGGTGGCGACCAAATCATTTCTTTGGAATTTAAGGGAGTACATGTTTAGTAATGGGCAAAGTTACTCCGCCGGGAGAAGCCATGTAGTTGTTCTAGTCTAACATAAACAAACGTGATATACCCACGACATCACCATTTGGAAAACAAAATTGAAAAAAATGTAAGCAGTCATAGGGGCCCCTAGACTATCTGGGGCCCGAGGCAGCTGCCGCATTGTTAATCCGGCCCTGAAAACAGGATGTGGAGAACTGCAGGTCACCAGTTTCGCAGAATCCATTTTCACAAAATCAAATTTCGCGGAAGTTGTGTTCTATGACCTGCTACTCCTGAGAGCTGTGTTGTACATGATCCAGCTTAGAAGGAAAAAGTGACTTTTGTTTTGCTAGTCTCGTATCAATGCAAATCCTGAACAATTCTCTGTAGTGGCGCAATTTTTTTTTTATTGTTTAAAGGTACACCCGGTCTGCCGTATCACTGCCACGCGGCGATCGCATCCGCGCCTTTACTATAGCCAACATCAACTGAGACAGTGTAGAGAGAAGATAATCAAGATACCTTGGACAGTAGCTTCGTTCCTCGCAGCGAAGAACGACGCTATCATCTCGGTAGGCATTGCGCCTAATACACGAGCCAGCGTGAACGCATTAATTGTGTCGTCACAAACCGGAATGATTCTCGTATTTTAAAATCGGTTTATAATTTTCTAGACTAGTCTTATAATTTTGTTTCGGCGATCTATTGGAATGATTAATTTTAATTTTTACCTCATTAGTCTCATAGTAATTATTAGCAAACTATTAAAATTAGTACTGCGCACATACAGATAAAACCTCAAGGTCATTGTAGACGCGCGATGCATCATATACGTTCGGGACGAACGTAAATAAAGTTAGCAATATTCAACAGAAAATCTAGACGCCACATTTTAAAACGGTTTTTAGCAAGGCAAAGACTAACGGTAGGTAAATAGACCTTTGGGGCCGTACTTGATGTGGAGGATCGAGAAAAACGGTGTTGGGAGGTATATCCCTTTAACTGGTTTGAAACACCGACTGAAGATAGCGCCTGTGGTACATAACATCAAGATTTCTGTAATCCTAAAGAGTATGACGTAAGCAATCGTGAAACGCGGAACCCGGTTCGAACAGGCGTCCCCTCACTTCGTGACAACTTATCAGATCATTCATTTACAGTGTTAGAATATTTCTTGCACAAATAATAAAGGCACATAAATACGACGGAAAGTCAAACGGCCTCATAGAAATAAGCTGGGTCATGGCCAATGCAGTTTACCAAGGGATAGAAGGTAAATGGACAGAATTCCTGCGAGTTTGGAATTCTATTTTTGCTGAATTCATTTTCGTAGAATGCTGACCACAAAATTTTTTTCTGCGAAAATGGACTTTTCTCTTTGAAATTGGATTCTGCGAAACAGTAAGGCACCTAACTGGTCGCTTTTCCTCCTGGTTAGCTTTGAAACGACAATGTTACAGTAGTGTTTAGTCCACGTGAAACCTTCTTGTGGCACTAATGTTTTACTTTTAAAAAATGTTTTAAGTGAAAAAAGTACGTTTGTATTAAAATGAAATGTCCGTATCTTCATTTCCAATTGATCTAGCGAATTTGTGGCTGAGCTACCTATTCGTCGTCAAGGTCATCGCACTGCTATTTTTATAACGCAGTACTTAAACACATGAAGAGCGTTTTCAGAGCCTTTTCTGCGTAATCGGTTCATTGATTTTATTCTTATTTATAAGAGAGGATGCATTGGCGTGTAGGAGTGTTAGCACAGTCCCCACGTACTGTTAGCTGACATTTGCCGCGCCAACATTATTTATCGTGCGCACGGCCGCCATATTGGTTCAGCTTCTTCCTCCTTCCTCGGTTGTACCGTTGCAGCTGTTTATCGAAAGCGAACGCTTAGGAAGATCCCTCTCCCCAATGTGCGTCCTGTCGGGATCTACCGGCTCCGAAGCCACTAGGCTGAATATTGGTTTCGTTGGTCTGTTATTAATTTGTTGTCGTAGAGATAGGTAAGCAACTGTTAAAAAAAATAAATAAACAAGTAATAATAAATTTAGGGCAGGCATGGTATGCCAACAAGAAAAACTCCATGCTTCCGTTTTAGCAGTGGCCGCGTCAGAGCGATGCGTTCCAGACATGACCAATCCATCAGGTCAGCATTAGGATGTGTTTTTTAGTACGCTGGCTTGCGGCGAGATTATGTTGGCGATTCAGGTTACTAGCTGAAAGTATACAAGTCCATGCTCGCAGCTGGAAGTGCGTTAGAGATGGCGCATTGTTGAAACGTTGATTTACGTTGGCTTGTTTTAAAGTGGTAGTTCAAGTCAAAATAAGCCTAATCTACAAATTAAAAATATGACTGCTTATATACGTAAAATGCGGGTAAATAACAGTTATTAGTGGGAAAAACTACCGGAAGTAACGCTGTAATAAGTTTTATTTATATTCACTCTCACGAAATGGTTCCAGCCCCGCCAGTGAGGGAGGAAGCTGGAACTATTTTCTTTCGCGCCATCGCGTGGCCTTGAGCGTTGTCATCTTCTGCAGGAAAAAAGGCTTGGCATCGTTTGCGCTACGGATTGTGGGAAGAAAAGTCAGTTAAGCATTGCGCAATAGATTTACAGCGACCCTCTGACGTCCTGACGATGCTCTAAAACAAGTTGTTTTATAAAGTCGGTTATATAGGTAATTACAAAAATTATTAGCAATTTATTTGGGACTTTTAGCTGCCATAGACATGTCGAATTCTTAACCCTAATTTGAATATAATGCGGTTAGCACAAAATCTAGTTAAAGTGGCAAAATGGACCATTTGATACCTTTATCAAATGGTCCCTTATCAATTTGATAGCTTTACACAAGACTGGTCTAAATACCAGTCTTGTGTTGATCAGTCTAATAACCAGTGTTCTGTTGTGTTGACCTTGAATTCCAAAAGGATGTAAGGTCAACACAATGTAAAACATTGAACTTGTGCCTTCTAGAATTGCATGCTGTAGATTTAGGTTTGTGTTTCGACTGTCTTAATTTTTTTCCCCCTATTGAAAACGGCCCCCGATCTGAGAGACGAAACGTTGCGAATTTTAATCTCATGCAGCTTTATTTACTCTTACTACGGAAGATGCTTTTATCTTTACTGCTTATTGTTTTGGCATGTTGGCAGTCATTACTCTTCGAGGTGCTGGATTAGGCCTAATTTTTAGGCCTACTTTAGGCCTATTTCTGAAAATTCGCCAGCTCTAAAAGAAATTAGATACACAATTGGCCCTTTAAATCTTAATAGCAATACCAAAAACTGCTCAGATTTACCTACCGTATTACAGTTGTGTAAGAATCAATATTTAATTTTATACTTTATTATTTTAGTGCTGTTGATCGATCCATGCTGTGTATGCTTCGACTTAAACGGCATGGTTCTTGCCAAGTGAGTGAAATGCGGTCACAAACTCCTGAAATGAGTGGTGTAACGTCGAAATCTACTGAAATTCTGTACACTGTGAAGAAAAGGGCTGGTTTCTTATGAGTAGATTGGAATCCGTTGTGAACAGTGGTTAACCTTGACATAGGCCATCAAGGGCATTAAGGTTCATAACTACTGACTACGCGTTGTAGAAAAGCTACGTGGAGAATCATGCCAACGCAACAAAGAAAAAAAAACGCTCGTGTCATCCTTCCCACTTTGCGCTGGCCGGCGCGTGCACGGCACCTAGCGGTGTCTGGCCCATTCAGAAGGATGGAGGAGCGTAAGCAGAGAGAAAGCAGCATGGTAGCACTGGAATAAAACGTGTGCATGTATGCACTGTTGGCTGAATCAATCCCTGGGCTAACCCAGGCTGAATTTACAGGTAGGTAGGCAGTCCTAGTAGAAAAAAATGCTCTGCAGTACACCAACACATGACGGTTGATGGCTTGCCTGCATGACTACAGAATACTGCGGTACAGTTTATATCGCTGGGTGCTAGATTGTGCTCGGATAGTTCCATTTGGCGACCGAGAGCGTGCACGGGGGAATGTGGGGGGGGGGTATTGCCTACCCTTTTCGTAAAAAAAAGTTAAAGGCCTTTTTGTGGTGACATTTGTTGGTGCGGTGGTGCCGAAAGTACCCTAAAAGCCAAAAAAGACAGTAAAAAAAAAAGGTTCCCAGTAAAAATGCCCACTAAAACTTACTGAGCCCTTTTACTAAAATTTTCCCTTTCGTGGGTCTGTGCAGGTTACTGGCGAGTTCACCATGTTTTTTTTTTTTTTTTTTTTTTTTTTTAGCATTGGTACAGTTAATGTACAATTAACACCGCTGTTATAGAATGGATTATCCAGAAATAAACATCGTGATGACCTTGAAGGCCAACCAATTATCGATCAAATCCCTCTTCACCATTACATCCCAATTCCCTAACTATTAAAATGGAACCAGACTTTCGATCGCCACGTTAAATACGTTAATAGGATGGGAAATAAAAAGGTGAGTTCTACGTCAGAGATTGGGAAGCATCGTAGCGAAAATGAACCAAGTGTTCAGTAAAGTGGACGATGCCACTGCGCACCGCATTAGGACTCGGTGGGATGCTTCGTAAGGACCCTGTGGAGCTAATACAAGCCGGGCATGAGCGTTGGGATCACCGGTTCGAATCGTGCTTTGCGCCTAGGCTGTTTAATCAAACAAAATAGGCTAAAACCGAAAACTGTGTCCAAGTTAATCTATTTCTTTAAATTCTAATTCTGTATCTGTGAAGCTACTAACCAAATTACACCGACATGACTTGCTGCTGCCGTACAGGACAAGGTTCTGATCACTTTCAAGCAAAATCAATAACGTCCTGACTCCAGAGCACTGAAAGCAATTTATTTTAAAAGGTGATTCAGGTGTCCAGTCACGGGGACACTTTGCTTCACCGAGGGTGGGTGGGGGGCAATTTTTCGGTGGGTATTAATTAATTGCTTAGTTAACAGCCCCCGAGGACGCAATGCAGCTACACCCCCAGTAGAATAACAATTCACAAGTACAAGTCTCATTCGTGGCGAGGTAGAAACGTCTCCCCAACTTCCCCAGCGGTAAGAATGTGGCATTTCTTCGACTTGCAAGTCATTTTGTTAGGCCGGGAAATCTTGTAACTTCATTGTGTCCTCATCCTGTAATGCCTTACCACTTTAGTAATGAACATAGGCGTCGGTCCTGGTGATGACTGGGCAGTTTGTCACTCCTGAAATGTGGCATTAAAATTCCATAACGCATACAAATATTTTTTTCCCCCATGATTCCCATGGTGGTCGGCACTAAGTCAGGACAAACTTAAATATTGGTACAACTAATGCAACTGAATATGAATTTACAATATGGAATTCTTTTTAAATTGTACCTTTGCGGGCCGAACGAGGGAAGCCAGCGAGGTGGGATACTTAACTCAATTATGAGTGTGGAACACGTTTGAAATTTGTTCATGCCAAAGGCAGCAGCTTGCCTTTCCAGTATGACTCAGTTTTGCGGCATTAGTTCAAACGTATGTAAATGTTGCCAACAGTAATTTTCGTGTTTTTTCTTTCGTGAGAGATGATTTTGTGACATTAAAAACCTGTGTAAATGTTGCAAACGCTAGTCTCAACGGGTCCTACGCACACCAGAAGTATTTGTCCCTTTTAGGTGGAAGAAAATCAAGGGTTTGGTGAATTCCAACCTCATATTTTCAGAGGGATTATTCAGGTTTTTTTGTCAAAAGGACCACTACATACACTCGTAGTAGCAATCTTGTAAGTTTCATTTAACGTCCAAAGTATTATTTGGTGTGATAAACTTGGCTAATAGGATTAACCCTTTGCGGCCTTTCCCTGGTTGAATGATATCACTACTTTCAAAGGCCGATCCTATATTTGGAAACTTGATAACTTCTCTTATACCAGTTTTGAGTGACTATCGCAACTTACCATCTTTATCTCTACCTTTTTTAAAAAATAATTTTATGTCTATAGATTTTCATTCATAATTTTCACATTTGCCATTGCTGTATTAGTCGTTACATCAGCCCGATGTGGTTTATTGTATGTCCATGCTTAAGCTTCTTCAATCCCATTTTTGCGCAACTTGGCTGACAAACTCTTATTTTCGTTCGCTTCGCACACTCAATAAGTGCATCCCCTGACGTTGATGAATCTGCTTACTCTCGCATGTGTCTAGATTAACTAGCAAACTTGACACATTACCAAGACTTGCATTATTTAAAAAAAATATATATATTTTTCCTACTTGATTAGACCTCACGATCTGCATTTTGTTTCCAACACTTCTTACAATGAAAAACTCAGGCTCTTAGTGAAATTTGTTGTTTTTGTGAGCCAATTCAATTCAAATTATTGAAGAAGCCACACTGGCCATCTAGTCAAAACAACCAAACTGCCTCATTGCGAGAACAATGTATTCTGACAATTAAAACGAATGACAATGTTACTGAAACGATGCGCGTATAACATTTACGCATGTTGCGGATAGTTGGATGACAAAACAATGTTTACAACAATATTTTTTTTCATTTACGCTTCTCTTCAGGGCCACATACTTGTAACGGGAACCTCCATTTTAGAAAAAGCATATGACGATTTACCTGTCTGCCGTGACGAAATATGGATTTGACAACTTTGCCTCGTGAGCAGTTCAGGTGTCTTTTTCACTGTCTTGCTCCGCCGAGTAAGTGATCTTCAGAGCTTAGTTACGGCCAATGACGGCGACTGAGGGGTTATATGGAAATAGTGAGTGGGTCAAGGGCTTTCCCGTTTAACTCAACCTGAAATGAAATCTTTCAGGGCCCACCCTTAGTGCCATCACTGGTTATATCTGGTCTAAGTGTAATACGACGAAACAACTAATAAAGAATCCTGACGAGCTGTTCTGTCATTTTCTGCATAATCCCTACGGAACTGTAGTTTGTATTTTTTTTTTTGGGGGGGGGGGGGGAGGGATTTTATTCCCTCTATCTCAATTTTCAGAACATTTTATTGTCGTTATGGACTTAATGGTACCCATACCAAAAAAGGATGCTACCAAGGTTTGGATTGACATGCTAGGGTAAAGTATAGTTGGCGTTCTACAGGACGGACCACATATTTGCATGTGGCATATAAATAAAGATATTAAAGATAAACATATTAGCTAGAAAGGGCGTCACGATTATAAAGTTTCATCAATTTTCGTTAAATTAGTGACTCGACTAAGAAAAAGAACGAACCACATCAGAAATAGCAAACAAGGATCGCTGATGGCAGGTGTTACTGCTTTAGGGTAAGTACGTTTCAGTATTTTTTCATAGAAATTTGATGTTAAATTATCTGTCGCAATGCCCACTGTCTACTACATTTAAATTTAACCTTGAATATAAAGCAACATTACCCACATTCCACGTGACGTATCTATTATTTGTTCATTATCGAGGGGTGGGAAAGTTGTGTTAGTTAATGCTTACATCCCCACATCACTATGGAATGATCCAATTCAGTTAACAGACTTGGGGTGCCTTCGAAAATTAACCCAGTTTTTGGATCAAGCAAAAGTAATTGTCGATGTTTCCGCACGTCACGAATTGACAGCGCTTTTCTCCCTCAAATCGTCACCAGAACAATTCTTCATCGTATCGACTCTCCTTCACTTGACAGCAATAAACTAAAATACTATTATGACCACCAAGCAGGAATTTATTTACGTACGGTACTTGCTGTTAGATATGTTGAAGTCTTAATCACTATTTTCTGAAGCTTTTTTATAGAATTATAACACCGAACACAACATAAACTCGTCCAATGCGAGCCCCCCCCCCGCAGCCCGCTCTGATTGGTCAATGTGCGATTGGTGTGTAATGTTAACCCCCCCCGTTACCCTCATGAACCAATTTTGGTGAGCTTGGTTTGTTCGACTGTGTGGTTTGCTGCCTGAAACGTAATTTGAATGCTATATGTACAGGCAACCGTCTAAAATTAAAGTAGATCAGGGGCATATGATTATGACGTTACATCGTGCCCGGTCTACGTGATAAGTACATACATGCAACAGGGTGTTTCTTGCAACCTGAATTACACAGGTCAATTTTCAAAGACACCCTGCATAACTGACAATGACACCTTTGAGGATTTACAACACGGTCTTTGGTTCCAACGATCTGCAGTTCGGATTGTTACTCCATGTTTTAATCAAAGACGACATTTCAAACTATTTTTTTCTGTGGCTGCCATTTCCTGTAACATAGTTAACACAATTAGCAAAATTAACATGTTACATCATAATTGCTTTAGGGCTCGTATCAACATTATCATCAATCATCATCTATTCTATCTAAACCTTATAAGCCCAGATCCCGAAGTCCCGTGTAACCAACAGAAGTAACAATATCACTAACCGACAATCACTTTAAATGAGCGGTGCTCGAGGCTTTGCTACGTTGCTACGTTGCAAAGGAGCCACCAACAAAGGACTTTTGTAAACTATGAAAATTAATTTACCACACCTTGATATTATTAGGCAGGTAAATTGTTTAAATGATGCTGGGCTTCATCGGCCAGATGATCAGTGTTATCGCTTGCTACGATAACGATATAGACATTAACCCGTTGACGATATAGACGATTAAAATTAACGGATTACAGAAAAAGTTCGATCACTCAATCAGCGTTTATTAGCCGGCAAAAAATAATTGTTTAAACGATGCATAAACCGCTGGAAGATAACAAAGGATTCATGAAACTCTGTTATAAAACAGCTAGCTGGGCTGGAAATTCTGCATGCGCCGTTTGCAACATGGGGATCGGGGGTGACGTTGGGGGGGAGGAGGAGGAAGGTTGTTTTATGAAACAGCCTGGAGATTCTAGTAATCTTAATAAGCTCATTCCCTCTTTTACTGTTATGTGCCAGTTAACACTGGACGATCACTAATCACTCATTGCTACAGTGAAGAAAACTATCTTTGTAAGGAACCTAAGAGTAGCAAGCTACGCCAGGGCCAGTGACAGGATTTTTCGGGCGTGGTACAAACTGCATGTGGAGAGGGGGGGGGGGGTTCCTAGACCCCCAAATTTAGTTTCTGATATTGTTTCTTTTGCTGATTTTTTTGTGTGCTACGAGTTTAAGTGTGTAGGCTTAAGTGCTAGTTCCTATTTTGATATTACATTGTTCTATTGTTTTTACGATGTATTTTCATTGCACCAACTTGCCTACCCATTCCTTTTTACATTGTAATCAGGCACACACAAGTTCAGACAGAATTTCGGGCCGTTTGCTGGATCAAGGAACACGCTAGTGGTCTGGCAGCCAAGGTCACATTGTCAGACTTCATTATCAGAAAGTCATTACTCAATTCCGTCATTGTTACATTTAGGCGCCAGAAAATAGCAACAAAATTGGTCAAACCTTGAAGTAATTAGTACAAATATGAAACCAATGGCATTAACCCTTAAAACCTGTCGTAAAAACATATCAAAAGTATACCAACATGATATTGGAAAGATGCCATTTTTTTAAACAGTGGATTCCCTTTCACAGTTAGCAAAATTATACACTCCTCCTTCATTGTTCCTCCTGAAATTTCATTTCCAGTGATCCTACACATAACCGGAAGTGGTACTATGTGTAGTGAAAAGACGCTATTTCTTCATTTAAGTACCTGAAAATGACACTCACTGTTATTAAATTGAAATAGTGCTGAAATCCCTTTCACAGTTAGCGAAATTGCACCCCCTGCCTTTATTGTTCCTCTTGAAATTTCCTTTCCAACACAAACACAATCGGAATTAGCTACCGGAAATAGTACTAATGAATCATGATTAATTCATATATGGGGATTAATAGGGTTATAACTGCCCAAAATTAAAGGAATCGTTCACTTTGTGTGAAAAGCATTAATTTTGGTATGGATGCACAAGAGGGGTAAGTGCGAGAAAAAAGGCTATGATCAAGCATGTTCGGTGGGTTGGGGGGGGGGGGGAGGGGTGACTTGATCCCTACAAAACGGTTTTTTTTTTTTTTTTGCTGTAACTCCTTAACCGTAAACAAATTAAAAGCATAATGTGAAACAAAAATGTTCAGCAAACAAATCTGGACAGGAAAGTTGGTATACACCTTTTAAGTACACTGCAAAAAAATTCAGTCTGAGCCTGACGATAATGAATACATGATTGCGACAAAGTATGCTATAAATCTTTTTAAAAGATACTCGCTATTGTAGTTGTAAAAGAGCTTTTCTTTTAAACTGTCTGTACCAGTCGCATGCTGTAGAAACGTGACGAAATTGCGACGGAAAAAGAGAAAAACTAATGAAAAATTGTCCTACGTTTTAAAGATGCATTGCAGTGGCAAAGTTAGGATTATTACAATTGTTCCCCGCCTCTGCTGTTCGGTCTAACACAGGAATAACGAATTTTCATTGTTGTAATTGTTGTTAACCTGTTTCCGCAAAACTTTATAATTGATCGGAGTTCCAGCAACTGCAAGTTAGTATACAAAGTAGTATGGCTAAGCAATAGGGCTTCGGCCTATGGTCTCGTTACGGTTCAGAGTTCGTTCAGGCAGTCTTGATATTTAAGCCAAAAACGGAATAGGAGTTCCGAGAAAAGTTTGTAACATGACTGAGCAGTAGGGCTTTGGCCTATGGTTTGATGAAGCTCCCGTTCAAGCAGCCTGACATTCAAGTTTTAAATGGTAGAATCGATCGAAGTTCCGGGAACTTGAAAGTTTATAACAATGTAAGCTAGTATAGCTGAGCGGTAGGGCTTCGGCCTATTGTCTCAAGAGGGTTCAGCTCCCGTTCAGGCAATCTGAATATTAAGTCCAAAATTGTAAAACCAATCAGAGTTCCAGGAATTGCAAGTTTATAACGGCGTAGTATGGCTGAGTGGTCGGGCTTCGACCTATGGTCTCGAGGGTTAAACTCCCGTTCACATTCAGGCAGGCTGACATTTAAGTCCAAAATGGTAGAATGGATCGAGTTCAGGAACTGAAAGTTAATAGTGCTAGGGCTTCGGCCTATAATCTCAAGAGGGTTCAGCTCCCTTTCAGGCAGTGTGACATCTAAGTCCAAAATGGTAAAACCAATCAGAGTTCCAGAAATTGCAAGTTTATCATGTAACGGCGTAGTATGGCTGAGTGGTCGGGCTTCGACCTATGGTCTTGAGCGTTAAACTCCCGTTCACATTCAGGCAGGCTGACATTTAAGTCCAAAATGGTAGAATGGATCGAGTTCAGGAACTGAACTGAAAGTTAATAGTGGTAGGGCTTCGGCCTATAATCTCAAGAGGGTTCAGTTCCCTGTCAGGCAGTGTGACATCTAAGTCCAAAATGGTAAAACCAATCAGAGTTCCAGTAATTGCAAGTTTGTAACAGTGTGGTATGGCTGAGTGGTCGAGCTTTGGACGCTTCTCGAGGGGTCAGCTCCCGTTCAGGTAGTCTTGAAATTTTAAGTTGAAAAGTCAGCGGCAATAGGTTTGCATTTGTATTTATTCAATTCGTAACAATTCTATTTATCGAGGAAGCATTTGCAAGCAACAGTTGGCCATTACTTGCAAGCACAGGAACCAGGAATCAATATGTAATGTACTCGTTGCACGAGTATTCATCACACAATATTAACTCTTAGCCATTCTTATGCTACGAAATTTAACGATCTGTTAAAAGGAGGTACCCTCTCACCGTTTTTAGAGTATCCCACACGGTATGCATAAAGTGTTTTTAACTATGTTTTCAACCATGTTTCAACTATGTTTTCAACGCATAAAGTGTTTTGGGCCAGCAAAACTGTCTCATGCGGAAAAGAAATAGTGATACAAATAAATACTTTTGCGTATGTTTTGTATATGTTTGGCTTAATATTGCCAAATTAATTACGCGGGTAAGTCACGTAACAGGAAGCACACTTAAAGTGGCACAATCACCGATTGAAAATCGTACAAAAATACCGTGGCGCCATCCAGTGGCTATATTAACTTTTACAGAAGGCTCCCAGGTGCACGATGACACAATAACACTTTTGACACAATAATTAAGGAGGTCGTGGCTTGTTGGTTGTGTTAAAAGAAATGGCATTGTGCATTCCTTCGCTTGATGCAAGCAAGTGCTAGGTAGCACTAGATGTTCCCAGATTCTGCAAACTTAGCTACTTAAGTCGCTAAAATTGTAGTCTTAACAACACCCTTATCCCCTTGTTGTTTTTAATTCACCCTAGTCGTGTAAACATTGTTAAATATAAAATAGTTCAAAGAATGTGTTTTAGTTCTCATACCCAACAATTAGGTGAATCGCTCTTGGATCAGTGACAACAATGCGCTTGAGGCGTGTTGAATTTCTCTTGATAAGCGCGACTGGTTTTATATTGGCGGGAGGCCTGTTTTGAGGCGTTGTCGTGGCTACCCAGGCGTGCGGCGCGATACAAAATGCAGGGAGGGAAAAAAACCAGCGCTCGCGTTTAGGCAACACAGGCTGCAGTAACTGAGAAAAGTAGCCTCGTGACGAAACATATGGTTTACGGAGAGGCTATTTATCGACTGTCGATTAGGCTGATTTAGATACCCGCAAACACGTATATCCTCGAAATCAAAACGAGCTATTACGTAACATACTGGCGAGAGGAATGATAATTAAATCTAATTTAACTCCTGCGACCATCTTGGGAAAATGTTGGGTGGCTTTACGAGAGGGAAGCGCTCCAAGTGGGTTCAGTTAAGTGGGAGGTGAGTCATCTTCCTGAATTTTACCGAGAAAATTTAGTTCGGTTCAGACGATGTCTGCGCTCATGAAGCTTGGCCCGACAAGCGAGGCGTGGTCGGCTTCACTGTAGTCGATATAGTGTCTGAACCAGACTAGGAAAAATGTAAATGAACACCCAATGCCAAAAGCCAGTTTTTTTTCTTCCATAATTTTTTTTTTTTTTGGATGTGTATGTTGAGTCCGTAACTATTCTGCTAAAGTCCGTACTAAGAACGATAAAAAAAAAAAAAAGATTGGTTCGTGAAGTTTTGTTGTGTTCGATAAGGAATTTATTTGGGTCAGAGGGGGAAAAAATGACGAAGATACGGGGAATGCTAAAATTCAAGATGGCGTTTTTTTTTATATACTGGTATATTATATAGTTTGCTCACGTTAAAGTGTAGGGCAGACGCCATGTTGAATAATTTATTTGATCGTGCAGATGAACCCAGTGACGTTTTCACTCGAGGAAATTTGGAATTGAAACTTAAAAACTGGGAGTGGGAGGGGAGGAGAACCTCCCGTTACTGAATTAATCTCTAAAAAGTGACCCGTAATAAAAAATAAACCAGGTCATGAATATTTTTCGATACCATATACAATGCGATCTAACGTTAGGCCTAATCGTCACAGCTTGGCCGATTGCCAGGAAGTCGGTTAGGCTTAAATGTATTGGTCGGATGAGCGTCGTTAGGCCTAATAATTTGGGAAAACAAAGTTCGAATTAACAATGGGTCAGGCTTGTTGTAGGATGGTGAACGGTTGAATCGTTGGCACGTTTATTAGCCATGTTTCATTTATTCACCTGTCTCTTCGTATGGCCGAAATTTTTTTTTTTGTAGGGCGTGCTCGATTTAACGATCAATCGGGAGTGAACATCTTGGGAGACGAGTGACTGGGGGATTAACAGAACAGAGCTACATGTTCATATGAACAATGTTCACATGAACAAAGGGGGGAGGGGAAGGGGCGCTCGTACATCGGGTTGGCTGTAGCGCCTGCGAGGTCATAAGCCTACGTCACGTGACCAAATCGTCACTGGATCCCTAGGACTGGCTGTTCACAACGAAGCAGGAGCCGGGATAATGCGGACGCTGCTGGCGTCGGAGAGCGAGAAGTTCCAGGAGGGTGCAAGCGATCAGCAATTGTAAGTGGAGATAAAAATTCATTGTTTATTTTGGACACATTTTTTTATTTATTTATTTTTTTGTCGGAATGCCAGTACTGAACGTTTAGGGTAAAACAAGACATGTAAAAAAAAAAAAAAAAAATTAAAGGCAGTGTGAGCTTTGTTGCTGTTTTATGTAATGGGGTAATCTTAATTTAATTCATGCAAAAAATGCTTAATGTTAATATGCCTTTTGGAGTTGCCAATTCAGTTTAGTCATAATTATTGTGATTATGGAAGGAAGAACAATGCAGCCAACTGTTGAGATAGATCTAAACAATTGTGATGTAAGTGCTTTGGCATTGTTGCATACCGCGTATTATTTAGTTCTGTAACATGTTCAATAAAAAAAAAAAACTGCAGCCAATTGTTGGGTTGTCATAATTCGTAACAATACGAATTTTATGTAGGCATATCACATAATGGGTAATGTAGTGCTGTGGTGAGACACCATAGTAGAGTTAGGACGTAAATTGTAGTTGTGTGAATTGTTGCTCATAACAGTGGCAACAATACTACAGTAGGCCTAACGTATAATAATGGAATTATAGTAAGCCAAAATAGCAAAATACTGCTGTGCAGTAATTTGCTTAACAATAGTTGCCAATAATGGCAGTAGGCTACTGCCCCTTTAAATTTCTAACAGCATAGTGACCATAGCTTCCAGTAATCCGACCAACATGGGGACATGTAGACAGTGGGGGGCGCGCAAGAATACACGCGAGTTAAAAGTACTACTTTCGGTGAGGAAGATAAGTCACGTGTTCCGGTGATTTGCATACGAATCTGATTGGCTGGCGAGCGAAATACCAGCATTGGTTGACGCCATCTTGCTGAGTTGTTGAACGCCGAGCTCGCAGTAAGTATGTGTCGCTGCACTCTGTTCCGGCCGTGAACGGTTAGTGGCTCGTTTTTATTTCACATCGTCTTCTAGCCGTTTGATTTTTTTTGCATGTTCGGTGGCGTTACTTAGGGTGGCATGGGAGTTTATTGGAGGCCTTGTTTGAGAGAAGTGAAGTAAGGAATTCGTGCTATTTTGTCCTGAATCGACGGACTCGCTACTGACTGTCCTCCCAGCGGCGGATTGATAAGGCTGTTTGTTGTTGTTGTGTGGCGTGTGGCGCTGGCTTTAATAGTGCTGTTGGCGGGGTTAGCGTAGTTGGTGTTGTCAGTAGAATTTTGTAAATGTACGCGGATTTGGATATTATTTTGGGGTTGTAATTGATCTTAATGGATTGAACTGGATCGTTTATGGAAATTTAGTGGCTGTGACATTTTGAATTCATGGCTGGGTATCGTTGGATTGGAGGATGTAGTCGATCAATGTGGGTACATTGTGGGATCCCATGTAGTGTGCTTCTATTTCAAGAATGTATGTAGCTTTATTACAATATCTAGTATTGTGCAGTAGGCTAAGTAAATCGGAACCGGCTTAAACATTCGATTGCACTATTGGCCGCTAGTGGGCGCAAACGTCCGGCGAAGTGGTATCGTATTTGTTAAGCCTTTAAATTAGGCCTATCCGGTCGTCGCTAGTATAAGTGTATCTCGACTGTTCATTCCTTTAATTTGGTCTTTTATCTAGGCGGTTAGTAGCCAGTATCCTATTCGATGACAACTTACACAAATTAACTTTTTAAAGTTTGATTTCTATTTTTAACTGCCAGCCTTATTTAGCCTCCCGTGCGCTACTGAGTGAAAATTGATGTGTATCTACATCTGCTTCCGGTGGTATCGTGTGCCAATTTCATGTTGTGGCGGGCACATGGAAAGACATTTTGGGCAGTTGTCCGGCACTAAAAATTGGGAAATAAAGTTGATGTCGATTCGAGTTTTCTGTAAATTTTGTTCTTTAGTCGGGCACTGTTTAGTTGTGTGATAAACGACATGAGCAATGGTGTAAACCTGCAGGGTGTAGTCGATCATAAGCTCAGCACTTGCTTGCAAGAATGTTTGATAGTTTACTAAAGTGGGGACTACAAGTCATTAGTTCTGAATGCTAATTTCAAACATTAGTTCAGATTGCTATATCATTGTTCATCAACCATTTCCATTTTTATTTTTGTCAGTAGCTCATTTTTTTGTCATTGTCATGTGAGAGATCAAA
Source organism: Lithobius niger (assembly GCA_023313725.1). Taxonomy (NCBI): domain Eukaryota; kingdom Metazoa; phylum Arthropoda; class Chilopoda; order Lithobiomorpha; family Lithobiidae; genus Lithobius; species Lithobius niger. The sequence continues at coordinate 16,609 of JAHWFP010079468.1, forward strand.
GAATCAGCCGTCTTGATAAAGCAATGATATTGTTTTAAAAATGGCTCTTCATGATGGAACGTATATTAGAAACCATAAACATTGTTTTGAAGATAATCTTCCATGAATTTGAAATGTTAAGTTGTAGCTGTTATTTATGGAGGGCCTTATTTATTATGGTTGGTTAACGTAGATTTTTCCTCTTATGAGCTCCCAAGTTTTTTAGGTTGTAGGCGTACCAACGCTGATTTTGTTTGGCTTTCTGATATCCTCACTATTTTAGAGTATTACACTCATTGGTATTGATACTACTAGCTTCACAATTGATGGTTTCAACAATCGTTGTGGCCTGAAGTACGCTTCCATTCGTCCATTAGTGTCATAATTCCAGACTTGTATTTTTAGTGTTCTGAATCCCTTCTGTCGTGCATATTGTGCTGGGGACCAAAGACCTTTTATCGTACAGTTTTCTTGCCTATTTTCATTACTAAATATTTTTTGGGATCACTCTTCGCAGACCATTCCTCAGACCACACGGGGAATTCATTGTTACCTTCTTTCCTAAGGTAACAAGCTTTCATCATCACCTTCCTTTTCAAGAATTCTGTAGTCGAACAGTATCTTTCCCAGCTTGCTAACATTATTGGCTCGCGTTTTCTTGTTGCCAGACAAACAATTAGCGATAACGAAACGTAAGCTTGACAAAAAGTCTAAAACTTGACTTGCAACAATACATAAACACTAACAACAGGAATGCATCCAACAGTGCTTCAGAAACCGGCTTTTCAGAAAAAAATGGAATTCCTAATTGGGTGACGCTACACTTTACATGCTGCACATCCTGGCTGTAAAATTGCCACCATTCTCTTTCCAACTTCAAACACTGTCATCTCTCGGACAAAAGTGCCCACGCCTTTTTAAAGTATCAGTTCTCAAAACTTGACACAATTCTGCACATCTTCTTACAGTGTCGAGCTTCTTTTGGTTCAGGGGTAGTGGGCAAACATGCACACAGTAACTAAATTTAACAATTTTGAGTTATGGGTAAATGTGAACCTACTTCTATGGCCCTTTGGGCTTCGCCCTCTCAGACGTACTGGCATTTACCCTTTTCAAGCCACTGGCTAATAAAGTGGCCAGCTACTAAATGGAAAGAAAAAAACTTTTGAGTCCCAACGAACAGCGCAAGCCCAGTGGTCAGCATCCCCAACTACAAACCAACTGAGCAGTGAGTCGAATCCCACGACCTACCTACGTCAAAAAAGAAACCATCAGGGTTAGCATGGGCGGTAATCGGGGCATTTTTTAATGAATGAAGTGGTGCTCCAAAGAGTAAAAAAGGCACGATTTCTGTGGCCATAGGGGAGACGTGGGGGGAAGAGTGGTCGGAAGACTTTTTTGCATTCAAAAGTTTCTTAAAACATTTTAACTTAGCCTAATTTACTTTAGGAGGCTTTGACTAAAATGAGGAATCACGCAGTGGCATATGGGAATGAGCAAGAATCAACACTTAATTTGGACACATATGCGGGTCCACTACCGCAGAAGCTCCGGCCTATCTAGATTCCGGCGCGTGAAGTTTAGAAAGGTTTAAGATTTTGATTGCGGTTTCTGGTGTTATGTGGTTAAGTTAGGTAAATTTGGAAAAAACTGACTTTATTTTCGAGAAACAGCGACTTTTTCAACTCCCTTTACACCAACGGAGATAGTACAACCAACGTATACAGATCGATGGTGGCCGCGCTTGGAGCCGCTGTGGAAGTGGCTCCACATATGCTATTGCAGTCTAATGTTTTGAGCGCCAAGGCTTTAATTATATTGGGTTGGAGGCGTTTGAAATTTCGGAAAACAACCGGTGATGTTCGAATTGCACATATTCGTGTCGTTGTAATTTTATTGTTTCAAATGATTTTCTGTGAACGAATGAGTTGCAACTGCTGGTACTCCACTGCTTCAAGATGTTGACTGATGCTCCAATCCAGAAGGCTGGTGCTCCACTTGGGGCAGCAGTTACTATGTTAAAAAATGCCCTGGCGGTAATGGGTTTCAAAGGGCTGCTGAAATGGTGTTCATGAAAGTCGATCGTGTGCTGACCATTGTTTGCATGCCTTGTACCTACCTCATCTTTTCTGGTCGTAAATTAGGAAAGTATTCTAATATTGATCACAGGTTCAATTGTAACTGTTATTTTGGTACTTTGCTCTTTTGTCGGTCACTAAATGCAGGAGCTGCTTTGAATAAAATTGGTAGTCGTATTTTTTTTTTGTAAAAAACTGAACGATGTATGTAGGGTATTGATTTTTATCCGTTGCAGAAATTCAAAATGGTTGACTGAAATGGCATCCAAACATTTTTTGGGGCTTTTATCTTCTAAATCGTTTATCAGATTGAACAGAGACACTTCCCATTTAACTTTCGGATAATTCAAGATGACGACTCAAAATGGTGTCCAAAAAGTGGCATACTGTAGTTAAAGCAAAAATGAAGTGACTTGCATGAAATTTGGTAGGAATATTCTTTGCGATGAGGTTGAACAATGTATTTACTAGATTTTTTAAAATCTGTTGTACAAATTCAAAATGGCGGACCAAAAATGTTTAGCTTATATTTCTTAAATCGTTCATTAGCTGGAACACAACTTGTTAAAGAGTATTCAGAATAGCATAGCCTACTCTACAAAAAAAGGTATTCAACTTTTGTGAAAATTTAAGACGGTGGGCGATGGCTCAAAATGGCATCTGAAAAAAGCTTTTTGGTAGTTATAGCCAAACTCTTGTTTGCGATTCAAGTGAAATTTGGTAGGAATAGCCTTTTAAATAAGGCTTAACGAAGTACGTATACTTGATTTTTTACCTGTTGCTAAAAATTCAAAATGGCGTGGGATTTATCTTCTAAACCATTTATCAGATTGGACAGATAGGTAGAATAACTTGTTCACCAGAAAGGTCCCATTCAACTTTTGTAAAAATTCAAGATGGCGTCCCAAAATGGCATCCGAAAAGTGAAGTCTACGGTAGCCGACTGCATGCGATTCGAATGAAATTTGGTAGCAGTATTATTTGAAATAAGGCTGAAGGAGTCGGGCCTATGTGCTTGATTTTTTTTATCGGTTGCAACAAATTCAAAACGGCAAACAAAAGTGGCATCCGAAAGTCTATGGTATTCAATGCATGTGATTCAAATGAAATGTGGTAGGCCTAGTAACATTTTTTTTAATAAGGCTGAACAAACGACTTAAAACATACCTAGGGGTTTCCTAAAAATTAAAAATGGCAGACAAAAATGGTGCCCAACAAATGTTTTTAGCTTATATTTCATGAATTGCTCATTAGATTGAACAAAACTGAGTTGGGGGGGGGGGTGTGTCAGGGTGGCTCAGCGTGTAACAAGACTGTCTCGTACGCCTAAAGACCCCAGCAGTCTTGGCGTGTTCATGTGTATTTAGGA
>JAHWFP010079468.1:20434-74962 GCA_023313725.1 Lithobius niger
GGACTAATATATAGTTATGCCATAAAGTGCTTGTCTGTTGAGCAATTAATATCAACATTTTCACACATCTAAATTTCTTATTTGCCTGTTCTTATCTTAACCTGTTAATTTTGCATTACATTGTCCCCAATGTGATGTTCCCCTGGAGGTTTCTTTGGCTGTGTAGCTGCCTGCTTCCATGCCCCACTGCGCATGCGTGGTGCAGTCCTCCCTTATAAAAAGCATGGATGCTTCCGGCATTCGTTTTCCTCCAGAGGTACCTACACGTCACCTCGCTCCACAGTTCCCTGCCTTTCGTCGGAATTTGGATTTACCAAAGTTAGCCGAAGCTTCTGCTTTGTCCGCCGCCCGCCCTCGTGCTCGTCGTTTCACCCTCGGTCCACACTAGGTCACTGCCCTAGACCTCGCCGCTGACGGCCCGATCCTTCCCGCTACGTTCATCGACCCTCCTTTCATTAATGAAACAGCTCCAACCGTGTCACCTCTACAAGCCGACCAACGGACTCCTCTTATAACACCGTTGGATCTTTCATCACTCTGTCAGAGCTCATTCTGTCTACGAAAACTACCGCGAGGCAAAGAAGAATCTTCACCGAGCTACTGCCGCATCTGGACTGCTTCCAGCCCCCACTCTCCGCTGGACCTGTCCGCAAATTCTTCCCGCATAACCACAGCATTTCCCACAGCGAAGTTCACCTCATCGTCTAACAGGCTATACACGGAAAAACGAAAGACAACCTGATGCCTCCGCCATCATGCCCGTCTTTTGCTCGCCACGCCTGCAGCAACCGGGATCGGGTTGCATCCACCACGTGTCATGAAAGCCACGAGCGTGACCTCCTTTCATCGTCCAGTACTACCAAGAAACGAAAGACCGCCTCGCCACTGGTAGCTTTGCGTCCTCCTCCCTTGAACGCGCCCCTGTCCCCGGCAACCCCAAACCCGCTTTCACTTAACCTTCCAACAACTGGCAAAATGATCCACTTCACGGACGCTCATCTCTTTCATGCGTTTTGAGTGATGAGTCAAGACTGAACCCGTTTTCACCTGGCTAACCTCACTTCTCGAGTGATATTCAAGACTACAGTTCTGTCCACTGTTGCTCGTTTCACTCGTGGTTTAACCCACGTTTTGAGTGAAGATCCAAGCCAGAGAGCGTTTGCACCTCTTGCTGCTTGTCTCGGCCGTAGCTGACCCCACGTCTTGAGCGAAAATCAAGACAACAGTTGCCGTCCACTGCTGCTCGTCTCATTCGTGGCTCGAACCCACGTTTTGAGTAAATCTAGAAGAAGCCATCTGCACCTCTTGACTGTTGTCTCGACCATGGCTGAGCCCACGTCTCGAGCGAAAATCAAGTCAACAGTTGTTGTCTACTGCTGCTTGTCTCACTCGTGGCTAAACCCACGTTTTGAGTGAAGATCCAAGACCAAGACTGAAGCCATTTTCCACCTCATGTTGCTTGTCTTGACTGTGGCTGACCCAACGTCTTGAGCGGAAATCAAGACAACTGTTGCTATCCACTGCTGCTCGTCTCGTTCGTGGCTAGAACCCACATTTTGAGTGAAGAACCAAGACGGAGGCCATTTGTCGTTTCCCCTCCTCACGAGGGACGACTCCCGCTCCTTTCGTCACGGCTGGACCCCGCATCATTTTCGGCGACTTCTGCGTGTCCCATTCTTTCCCCCGACGACCGCCGTTCATCTGATGCCTGCCGGCTCCTCTCGTTCAAGGTGGAACACCAGCTTCTACGCTGCCCGCTTCTACTTCCGTATTGTCGTGGGTATAGGTCAAGATTAACATTTTTTGTCAGTCGCCACTGGCTGGTTAGCTAGCTCTGATTAGTCGCCAGTTGTGTTTTATTTATTGCCACAATGCGTTTTTTTCATGCAGAATACCAGTTTACGCATTTTCATGCTGTAGTAATCCCAACTCAGACACTGCTTTTAGAACAAGATTCTGATGTTTAGTTCAGGGTACAATACAGCATGTACAAACTTAATTTTACGAGACGGTAAACTTTTTACTTTTCATGAACCAAAGAATTGCTGAGAGGTTTAACAAAAGGTACAACCTTTGGTAAATTAATGGTGTGTCCTTCATTGAGCACTAGAGTGGCACACTGTTAACATTTATTTTTATACCCTAACCTACTACCAGCATTAAGGCAAATAAATAAGTTAAACAAGACAAATACGGAGTCTGCATGCCATTAGTTTAACAACTGTTAACATTTTAAATTTGCTATAGTTTTGTCACCTCCTACTGGCGACTAAGTGGAAACTTGATGTCGCCGGAGCCCAAAAGTTAATCGCCATTTGGCGACTGGCCAGTGCTAATCTTGATCTCTAGTCGTGGGCCAGCTGCCTCCTGCTCCCGGCTCTGAAGTCCCACGAACCTCACCCCGGAACGCTACCTCGTCCAGCCCCAACGGCCTCAATTGCCTCACAGTGCTTTCACCACCAGACCTAGTCGATGTGGGAAAGCACTTTGCCGCATTCACCAGCAACTACCACTGTGTTACAAGACCGGCTTTCCACCAGACGCAAGCTCTCTAGCCCTGCAGATTCCCCCTGTCAACCCGCTGTCTCCACCATCCACGGCCTTCCACCTCCGTCCTTCCCCACCATTTGCTGTCGGGGTTGCTAACAAGTAACCTTATGGCGCCCCATCAGCAATGAAACGCTCCACTGTGGTCTTGCCGATCCCGCAAGCATCTACACTGAAGTTCTCGGCCTCTCCTGCCCCCTGCCTTGCCGTCCTTTCACTCACGACCAATGCCGGATCTTCACCGTAGTCCTCGCACACGACGGCCCGACCCTTCCCGATGCATCATCAACACTCCTTTCATTGCTGTTACTATTCAAGTTCTGCTAAACGCCCTTTCACCCACGTCCAACTCTGGGTCTCCACCGTAGTCCTCGTCGTCGACGGCTCGACTCTTACCGACACATCCTTAAACACTCCTTTCATCGCTGACACTATTCAAGATTAGCTTACTCTCCTTTCACTCACGACCAACACTGGGTCTCCACCGTAGTCCTCGCCGACGACGACTCGACCCTTCCCGATGCATCCATCAACACTCCTTTCATCACTGTTACTATTCAAGATCTGCTTAACGCCCTTTCACCCACGTCCAACTCTGGGTCTCCACCGTAGTCCTCGTCGCCGACGGCTCGACTCTTACCGACACATCCTTCAACACTCCTTTCATCGCTGACACTATTCAAGATTAGCTTACTCTCCTTTCACTCATGACCAACACTGGGTCTCCACCGTAGTCCTCGCCGACGACGAATCGACCCTTCCCGATGCATCCATCAACACTCCTTTCATCGCTGTTACTATTCAAGATCTGCTTAACGTCCTTTCACCCACTTCCAATGCTGGGTCTCCACCGTAGTCCTTGCCGCCGACGGCTCGACTCTCCCTGAAGCATCCTTCAACACTCCTTTCATCGGTTCACGATTCAAGATCAGCTCACTGTCCTTTCACCCACGACCAACGCTGAGTCTTCTCCGTAGTCCTCGCCGCCGACAGCTCGACTCCCCCGATGCGTCCATCAACACTCCTTCATCACTGTCACTTTTTAAGATCAGCTCACCGTCCTTTCACCCACGACCAACGCTGGGCCTTCACCGTAGTCCTCGCCGGCGACGGCTCGACGTTTCCCAATGCGTCCATCATCACTCCTTTCATCACCGTTACTAGTCAAGATGTGCTACTACGGGACGGCCAACGGGCTCCTCCCACTAGCCGATAGATGTCTTGTCTCTTCAGCAATCCTGCCGAGGTAATCAACTGCAAGGTTACATGTCCTTACCTGGCTGCTGGCACATCTCTTCAACTTCCACCTAGGAACCACAGCGTTCCTACAGTAATCCAAACCACTACGTCCACATGCCTCACAGTGTAATTTAAAGCCAGCCTGACGCCCCACTATCCACTACATCTTATGCCTACAGCACTCGCATCTAGACTTTGCTACGCCTTAAAAAATCACAAACGCAGAAAGCTTCTAAGAACTGGCAGACTTTCCACGAAGCCTGACCAACCTGCTTTCACCACGGTCGTCCTCACCGACTTCACCCACCGCCAGAATCTCCGCCTAACTTCCTCACGGGCTTTCGTCAACCCCTGTTCGCTGCCTTTTGGGAATCGTCTGCCAGCCCAAGCAGCCCGTTACGGGAAATGAAAGGCAAACCAATGCCGTCCCCGTCACGCACACCTCCCGCCGACACACAGGCCGCCAATGGTTCATTTCTCTCCTGTTTCCGTTAACAACTAACCAGCCTTCCCTTTGAAGTCGGACACCATTCATCCCCTCCCATGCCGACTTTAGTATTCCACTTTTTCGCCAACTTTATTCTGCATCTCGTCGGCCCAACCAGGCTGACTGCTTTCACAGGGGAACAAAAAGGGATGACAGCTGAACAGGCCCGGTAAGATCACCCTCACATCTCCCGGTCTCAAACTGCCGTTATTGCCGGCTGCTTACTTCTCCTGGTTCCTTTCGTCTTCGATGTTCTCCAGTTCGCGACTGCCCACCACCTGCCGCCCTCGGCGCCAACCCATCCTTAACTAGGCATGCCCTTGGCTTTCGTTTTACGTCAAGACTAAAGCCCGTCCCAACAGGATCAACGCCGTGACCAAGACGAATCATCTCGACCATCTTCAAGCCCGCCTTCCGGAGTGCCTACCAGCAACCATTTCCTTCACCCTCTGGGTCACCTTTCATCACCTCCGTGGCGAGACGATCCAGCTTCGCATATCTGCACGGTGGCCATCAGTCTTTGAGACAGCTGACCGCCAGAACACACCCTGGCCCTGTCACCTAAACAAAGGGGCCTCTGCCAGTCCTGATCCCCTCCGTCAATGACGGCTCAAGGCACCGCCGCTGAACCGACCTCCCGCCCTCCAAGCTTCCTCCCAAGCACACAGGGTTTGAGTGAAGAGTCAAACGAATGACGCTGTCACCTCTTCCAGCATCACCACCTTGGCTAACCCAACGCTTCAAGTGAAGCTTAAGACATCCACGACTGTCTACACTGACGCTCATCCAATTCGTGCCTCTCCATTGGATCCAGAAGGCTGTTTCCTTGCGACCTTGACAGCCAGCCTACACTGTTCCGAAATCCAAGCTCTTTTGGCCAACCCGGTCTACTACGGCTTCAGACCAAGTTTCTCCTCCGTAATCTTCCACCCAGGATCAACCTTCAGAGCAAAAACGCAAAACCATTTGTGCCATCCAACCCAACACCTTCCCGGTCGTATTCATCGAGGGATTTGAACCCGAACGTCTTCTTTATCCTGTCACAGCACTACGCTTTTTTCTACCCAAACTCAACACGACGACATCCGCAGAGGAAGAAATCCAACTCTTCCTTCCTGTCGACTCCCAATCCAACGAAACCTCCACCACGTTGGTGTCGCGCTTACGAAAAAACTAGAGCACGGACAAGAATGTAAGTGTGATGGCACATGAAGTCGGAACAATCTCCACATCATGAGCCCACCACAACGCTACTCCAATCGAAGAGATCCTGGCAGCAGCATCCTGACGACACCAATCTACCTTCATACCTCACTACCTAAGGAGTATGTTGAGAAAAGAACAGGGACTACACCGGCTGGGACCAGTCGTCGCAGCCAGAATCGTAGTCAAGCCCCCTTACGCACTCAGAACAAAGCAGAAGCAACACCCACGTTCCTGGGAGAGAGACCGAAATTCCTGTTTCCTCGAATTCTGAATAAAGTGCAACATTTTTTATAAATTTTCTAGGGGTAAAGCCTACTTTGACGAGGTCTCCTGTAGTGTTGGGCGGTACCCGAAATTTTAGTGACTGTGCCGGTACTAGCTTAGGTAGCGCGGTACTTCATTCGGTATCTCCGGTACCAACGGTATTTTTTTAAGTACCCTAATCAAACTAATTAAGGTTGGAAATGGAATCATCAATTTCATGTACGTAGCCCCTCCCCCCCTCCAAAAAAAATACACATAAAAAATAATCACCAAGCAGGCTACTGAATTTTGGAATTTTATTTTTCTGTTAGTTCTTACCTGGTTGTAGCATCAAAGTTACACAAATTTGGCTCCACTTTTGTGCATTGTTTAGAATTCCAATTTTACCATTGTTGATCTTTAACTAATTATTACACTGCTTTGAGCCCTACAACACAAGGATTGACTAAACTATTATTGTAATTTTAGCGCCTTTTTTCGTTTTAAAACAATGCCGGTAATGCACGGTATTTGGTACCGCCCAACACTAGTCTCCTGTTAATGCAAAATTATCAGGTTAAGGTGTTTCGGCAAATAAGAAAGGACATTTTGCCGGCCCTCAACCCACCCGAAATGGTTTCTTTTTGCCTAAAACGTACTTAACCTAATTCCACCCTGCCTCTCCTCTTGAGTCACCGCTTGACACGTTGAGAGGAAAATAAATGCTGGAAGCGTCCGCGCTTTATAAGGGAGTACTGCGCCACACATGCGCAGTGGGGCTGCAAGCAGCAGGGGTCGTAGAGTTCATACTTTTTCCTTATTTCCTACTTTTTTTTTCTAATTCCTTATTTTCCTACTTTTTTCCTGTTTTCAGATGTACAGTTCCCTACTTTTTTTTTCAGCCATGCTTATTTTGTGTGTAAATTAATAAAATAACGCATAATATTTGAGTTCAATACGTTAGGTACGAAGTTCATCGGCGTACTCAGTCCGTGACTTGTTTTCAACGTAACGAGGCGTTCTGTGCGTGCGCGTTGAAAAGCATCACTTCCGGTTTCTTATCTTGCGCGACGGTTTCGTTTTCATAAGTCTACTGTCAACGTCCAAGCAATACACCATTTTAATCGGTAACGTGCACAAACCAACCACCGATAGAGTAGGGACAACGTTTGTAAAAGGGCACAGACACTGAAGTATTTTTTCCGGAGACTTTTTTTTTAGGGATCGACCGATACAGAAAAATACCGAACCGATCCGATACCGATATTTTCCCCTCACTCCGATCCGATACACCGATACGATTTACAGGTAAAAAAGGTAAACTCATTCGTACCTCTGACCATAAAAAAACCCAGTCCACACTGCAGAAAGGCATAATTGCAAAAAACCGACAGTACGCACGCGTTAAATTGCATGATGATGTTTTGCAATGCGAGCGGTGCTATACAGGAAAGGTTTCTCTCAAGCTAGGCAGAATAGCCAGTGCGCACGGAAGATGGTCGTATCGGCAAAATATCTGTAAATAAACACAGATACAGATCCGATACCGATGCACGAAAAATACCTATATCTGTAAATAGCGATACCGATTTTAATATTTGTCTATCCCTATTTTTTTTGGCTTGTCAGTTTTTTTTACCTTTTTTTAAGCTTGTCTTGGACTCTAGGGGCCATTCTCTGGTTGCAGCACCAGCATTTATCGGGTTAGAAAACCAAAATACGACATATTTTTTTACAAAAAGAGTAAAACGGGCACTTTTTTGAAAAGGGCAGGGGCAATACCCCTTCCCCTGCCCCCCTTCCTGTGCACAAAACGAGCTTTCCTATGGCTTAGGCCCTACACTTCAAGACTATCTCAAACGACTTTGGAGTTAGGCTATTAGTAAAAACTAAACATCGAATGAGATGAGGATGACAAAATAGCGTAGTAGTGATATATTCTTCTTTTTACTCCATCTTTCACTCCCTTCCCAATGGCTATACTGTTAAAATAATAGAGGTGCAGTTTTGCTGAAGAGAATGCTTATATATTTCACGTCTCGGTGGAAAATATTACGATATTGCTGGCAGGTTGCGTATGCCTTTTTTTTTTTAAAACAAGTTACAAATCTTTAAAAATATTCAGAAAAAAGTGCAGGCCTACTACAAAAATTCTTGTCTCATATCCGACCAAGTCGGACTTGTATGGCGGTGCGGTGGTTCCCCCCCCCCCCCAAAAACACTATATCCATCGATGTCGAGCTTAAAGTACTACTTTTTTACAGCTGCTGCCGTGGGACCAAGTTATTAAAGAGATTTTTCTTAAATTGGGTTTGGTAGCCTAGATTTAAGAATGCACTTGAAACGGGTAAGGTTTTATCACATTTACTGATCAATATTATGCCGAGGGGTTCCTTATTTTTACCCACTTTTTGTGAAAAATTCCTTATTTATGACTTAAAAAATTCCTTATTTCCTACATTTCCCCCCCCTAAAACCCGCTACGACCCCTGAAGCAGGCGGCTACACAGGAGGAACATCACATTGGGGACAATGTAATGCAAAATTAACGGGTTAAGTATGTTTTAGGCAAAAAGAAACCATTTTTAGCCGGCTGGGCTGAGGGCCGGCAAAATGTTCTTTTTACATCTTTAAAAACTTGTGCAGAAAATGTTTGGCTGAGTGCACTTTTTTGGGGGGAGGTCTGGGGGAAAAAAAGCTTTGTACTACAATTTTTTTGATTTTCTTTAATATTTTTATGAGGCTACATTAAATATAGCCTTAGTTTTTTTTTTTCAGTACATCGGCAGCAGAAAGTGTATTCCACTTTCATTTTTTGCAAAATAATCATTATTTAGTGTTATATCGGCATTCAGTTTTGGCAGTAATCAGTAGTGGCACATCCCTAGTGCCCACATCTGTATTAGTTTCACTAAACAACTTCATTGCTTTGTACTATTAACTTGGTACTTCCACCAAAGGAAAGGTCTCAACGACATAATTGAAATGGTAGCGTTTACTTTAAAATACGGATTTAAATAAATAAAGATATAAAGATGTATTGGTACAGATATCTTTATTTATTTGAAGTTGTGCGTATAGGCCCTACTGTGCTACGAATAATCGATATGGTTTATTAGAATATCAAAATGATAAATTGATATGACTGGGATTTGAACAGCCTTCCGCTGTCTGGCACTTTATTGTCGTATCGTCCATATTCTACCGCATCGTTGCAGTAAAACAATGCCAGTCATTTGTCTATTAAGCAGCGACTAATACTAGTAGAAATTCTTAGCACGCAACAAGCAGTGTGCAATACCAGGCCATTGTGCTGAACGCTAGTGCATTATTTAAAGTGCAACTGTATTGGATGGAAAGCTCGTATGGTAAGAGTAGGCACCTTCTACTGAGGCTGAGTGATGAGGGCCAAAGCATTAGCCTAAACAATCAAGCAGTGGATGGATGGTGCACAATGATGAACTTTGGGCACAACCCAAGGTTTACAGTGGTAGACAAATAGACTTTGACATGCTGTGGGTTGCTTTGTGTTTCTGTGTCGCATCTGCCGCTTGGGTCTTTGGGTGGGTGGATGCCTCGTGCATCATCTCTTTCTATTTCTTTTCCTCATGGTTATTTAATTAACAAAAAACACCTACATGAAATTTTACATGCGACCCGTTTTCACTTTCAAATGCTTTGTTGGGGCTGCAGCAGCACCAATGCTTGCTTTCAGTGGCCAGAACTGGATTTTTCGCTTGGTTTTGCCTGGTAGGTTATTGAGTAGACACTGCCAGGCATGGTAGGTTCTTTTTTTTTGGGGGGGGGGGGGCTATGTTTGAATGATCTGATGTAAGGTTATATTATTAGTGTTATTTTTTGCGTCCTGGCTTACCTGTAATGCGTCTCCAGCCACTGTCATTACCCCTCATTCAATAACTGTCGAGTAAATAAGTTAAGGTGTAGGGACATTGGTGATAAGGACTTGCCGCGTGGTGCTAGCCTCGGCAGCTCCTATAGAAGCTTCGATAAAGGGAAGGTTCGTTCTTTGTAGCAAAAATACCACATACTGTAACGATTTCTTAGGCGATCTATTTTGGTAGGGAAAATGTTAGCCTATAACCAAGTAAAGAAGCTTTCTAAAGACACCCTGAAGAAGACTAACTTTGTTTGTTGAATGAACTTAGTTATAACGTTTTCCCTACCAAAATAGATCGCCTAAGAAATCGTTACACTATGTGGGATTTTTGCTACAAAGAACAACCTTCCCTTTTTCGAAGCTTGGTTTCTGTGAACCAAGCTTCTATAGGAGCTGCTGAGACTAGCACGCAGCAAATCCTTATCAATTATGTCCCTACACCCTAACTTATTTACTCGACACATGAGCTTGCGATAAGACGAATCCCGGCAGTAAAAAATAATCGAGACTATATGCAACCGAGAACCATTCTTTAAATGCTCTAGTCAGGTGGTGCCAGGACTCGAATCCTGGTAGTCTCGAAGACATTCCGCCTTGCTTGTGAATGGATCATGTGATCGTGGTTCCTTGTGGCCACTGTCGTCGTGCCCCTTAGCAGAATCTGCACGACGATGCGCCGTGGACAAATTTCTGCCATTTTATCAATTTCTTTGACCGATTTTGGCATTCCAATACACCATTTTAATCATCTCGATGGGACCTTTTCACTGGTGAGGTAGCCGGCTCAATAGGGCAAAGAGCTGAAAGGTATTCAATAAAAACCAATAAACGTGTGGGTAACCATATTAGCTGCAGACAATTTTTTTCTAACAATTGGTGTCGCAGACATTGGCAAAAAGTTCTGCTTCTGGGCTACTGCTACTGTGGTTCTGTGCGTCCAGGAGTACACTTCCAGTGGGACATTAACCTCACTCAATGAACATGGACAAACACTGTGCTAAATGGTAGGCTGAATGGTGTTCAAATTTCATTATAAATATTTCTGCAAATGCTTTGATGTGAAACACTTTTGTGTGTCCGCACAAACAATATTGATTTAAATTGTGCCTCATTTATTATTAATTATTTTATTAGTGGTCAATGTTGGTTTGGATAAGGTCAATGTTGGTTTGGATAAATAAATGTTTGGTTCTGTCCCAATACCTATAGGTGCGTGCCGGCACCGCCGAGCAAAAATCAAATGCCACATACTTCATCGCTGGTTAGTCTGTTTTTCAGGCGCGCCGTTGTCAATAACTCTGCCATTGTTTTTAATTACCCTTCCACCCGCCACTTAAAAACATACCTTTTTTTGAGGGGGGAGGGGGGTGGGCCCCATCACTGCAGTACGTTGCACAATATAGCCTTGGCCTGCAAATTTTCAACAACACTACATGACATTACACATACCATACAAAGCCAAGCTTCACATATCACAGTTGTGTTCTCGTATGTTGCTGCCTTGAAGGAATTAGCATGCTCACCCTATCACTTTAATTTGGCTGCGTTTGGATTGGTAGCCACAATGACAGTCAATCTCCGCCTGTATCCTCCTCTCCTATACCTCGGCCTAAGTGAAATAAATGGAACCCTTTCCTTCTTCAAAGGACTTACCTTCTCGCTATATTTGAGCATCCTGCTCAAAATCGCTTTTGCAACATTTACATAGGTTAAGAGTGAATGTACCCCCCCCCCTTCCCCCCGGTGGGGTGGGGGGGGGGGGGTGAATGCCTTGCTACATTTACACATGTTTGAGGTAAGGTTGCAAGACTGAGCCATACGGGAGAGCCAAACGGAAGGAATGTACCTTTAAGTAAGGCAGTACCTTGCAACGATCACCATTCACGTTGGCCGGAAATTTAATTGGTCATTATTATTTTATTTGGGAGGGGGGGGGGGAGCAGGAGGTTGTATGCTAAGCACCATCGAGGCAGGTGCATGAAGTCCAACTTTTCTACAGAACCAGGAGAGGACAGAAATCTTCCCGTTTCATTAAGATTTGATTTATGCCCTCTCCTGGTTCTGAGGGATGCTAACTAGAAAACTTGGACTTAACATACCCGGCCGCCGGGGCAAAGCCGCAGCTCCTTGTGGGCAGCCCCGCGAGTAGAAGGGTCGCATCGGCGTGCGTCGAAGGTGTCGGGCGTAGGCCCGCCTGGAGCCGCCGCTGGCGCAGATCTTGGTGGTAGTAGCAAATACTTGAGTGAGAACCTTGAGGACTGAAGTGGAGAAGGGTTCCATGTGAAAGACACATTTTGGGTCTTCAGTTTTTGTGGACCACTCTGTATTGGTATATGGTATGCCAATATTTAAAGTTCTGGTATCGGGCTCCTTAGATACTAATAACCCATGTTCACTCCTTTGCAATTTATTTTGTACGAGATATTACCCCATGTCTACGATATCGTGAAACATTCCATTCAGTTCATTTCCCAGAATGCATATCGTACAGAACGACTGGAATTCTGCTCCTCTAGCTGAATTTTGTTCGTTCGGCATTCCGTTAGGCAAAGCCGACATGGCGGAAATCCATTGCTCAACTTTGCCATGCTGATATACTTAACTGCAATTGAGCCAAATGTGTAAATGTAGAATACCATGACTAGTAATCATATAAAGACTCGTGATTTGTTACGCGATAATCCACTCAACACGAATGCTGGGCAGGTAGGCCTAAGTGATAGGACCGTATCTACTTGTTAATCGTGGAGAAGGAAAAGTGGGTAGGGGTGCATGCTTCATTTGAAAATCTGTATGTGGTTCTGCACTAACTTGGATAGGCAAGTATGTTCTGTTTTGTGTATTGTATCCAGTTTTCGGTTTTCCCATGTAACCTTGGACCTAGGGTTACTTTTGAGACTTGGTATATCACACAGTTGCAAGAAACTGGATGCAAAGTAACAAAAAAAAATTTATTTTCTGGCTCATTTTCTACTGTAACAGTAACGTTTTGCTTCTTCAATGTAGTCTACCAAAAAAAGGCATCACTCACAGGATAAACACATGGGGGGGGGGGGGCCGCCCGCAAGATTCATTGATTCTAAACCGAACATCCTAAACACTTCAAACTCTGCGTGAACCTACCTGGACAAACTCTCTGGGAGTCCAAAAAATTTCAGTTATAGCCCTAACCAATCGACAAAAAAAGCCCCGACAATCTATTAAATAAGAAATAGACACAACGAGGAAAATGATCCAAGCAGCGAAAATTTTAGCACAATAAATAACTTCGCAACCTTATGCAATGCAAGGTGGCTTGCAAAAGCTTTGGAAAATAGGTTTCCTTCCATGAGTACCAAAGATAAGTTAAAATCAAATGCCCAGGGCTGCATGGCAGGCCTATGGAGAGTTGGATTGCTTATTTTAAAGTAAGCTAGAGCGTGTGAAAATAAACGAACCTCATGGTGCAACATGTTAGACATCTATCTCCGACCATGTAAAATGGCAGCCATGAGTAAAGAAAGATGGGAATAAGCTTAAATATGATGACTACAGCACAGACCTAGAGACTACGTACAACATGACGCACGTTTTCAAACGATGCAGATGGCTGAATAAAATGTTTGTGTTCAAACTTCTGAGTGAAAACAAAACTGTGAAGACAGTGCGAGTCCCTGTTTGCCTTCTGGAGTTTTTCGTCCCATTGCTTGTTTTCCGAACAGCCATTGTTGTTGGAGGATAAGCAACCCTTCCGAATGTCAATCCGGTAGCATTCGCCACTTGGCCAGTAGACTTTACAAAGCACTCGCCATTTCACAATTTTTACTCGCCACATACCAAATACGTCTTGTATGATGAAAGGTTTCTCTAATTTATGTATTAACACAATTGTGCAATTTTCTTAAACTCCAGTATTAATGCAGAAAATCCAGTTATATAGCCCTTATAAATCTGAGCATAACGCCGCAAACCGTTCGTCTCTAACTTATACGGTTCCAGAGATACCCCCTTTTTAGTGGCATGCTCAGTAGCTGGTCGCTGATTTGGCGAGTAAGGCTAAATTCCAAGTCGCCAACTGTTGATTTCCACTCGCCAGCGATCGACATTGGCAAGGGTTGCGGATAAGAGTACATCACCCGTTCGTGTGACCCGTGAATTGCACGTTTGGTGTGTGGCATTGACACTTTTTAAGGAATCGTTTGATAGATTTACATTTGAAAGCCGTGCGAAAACAGACAAAGTCTGAATTGGTTTCGTTGCTAGTAAAAACCGAAAGTTCGGCCCTATCGTAGAGGCAGGGATGAACCTATTTTATACATTCCCACTGTAGATCTAATTGGCCTGTGGGTGAATTATGCTAATTTGGCTGGATGTGGGTCAGCCATTGCCACTGGTGAGGGGGGGGGGGGGTGTCTGTCATACTCCAGCCATTGCTGGGTTTGTTCCTCAACAGCTTTTTTGTTTGTTCTTTGGGTAGCGAACCCCTGTCTCTTCCCCATACTCTGGGGACACGACCATTTTTAAGGTTGATCATCACTGGTCTTCATCCCATACATTGGCGCCGTTCCAGACCCTCTTAAGTGTCCAGATTTACCATGAGTTACTTGTTGGATAACCCAGTTTAAGATAAGATCAGAATCTTGATCTTTGCTTCCTCAAGATGTTTTATTGTAAGGTGGTAGTTTGCAATCGTCCTCCTTAGTTCATTTGCTGCAATAGCTCTTGAGCTGAGACCTGGGATGGCAGAGATCAGCTTGTGTGGCAAGGTTTCCTGAATGTTTCAAAGCTGATGTTCTCTCTTCTTGTACGCAAAACGTCGAGACTTAGTTGACCTACATTCTGATCTTCCTTCATGAACTGGATGGCCGCATTTCATCAGCTATTGATCACTCCCAACATGTTGTACGATTCATACCTTCCTTGGTGACGAACACCACATCATTAACAAGTCTTCTTTACGCCGAAGCCATGGTGTCAACAAACTGAAGGACGATCTGTTAAAAAAATCTTGAGAGCTGGAATATACCTCATGGGGTTCCTGCTACCTGCCAGTAGAAAGTACCCTTGTACTCACCATAGATCGTGGAGAGCACAGCTTTCGACATTTCTCTGGCGAGAGGTCTCAGATTGACATTACCACTCGTTCCACAGACAGATTGAACTCCCCCCCCCCCCTTTTTTTCGATCTTGTGGCGCTCTATGCTATTTTTCTTAAAACTGATCTTAGTCTTGTTAAAGTTCATTACCACCTACTAAAATTGCTTCGATCCAAATCTTCATTAATTTCGGAACATCTTGGTTATTCTAGTGCAACGAAAAGCTGATCTGAGAGAAGTCGGTATTCCTAACAAGCCCCGATTTGGATCATTATCTTTGTCTAATTTGTATTTCAAATACAATAACAAATTGGCATAGAACAAGTTGAACTATAAAATAGTATTAAAAGTAATTTTAAAATTCCCTTATATTTTTTTGTTAACCTGCTAAGATTCCTGAATATATCTGTTTCTCACTTTAAAAAAAAAACTGGTGCTAGTCTTGTCTCTTAGTGAAGGCTATTTTTCTGCAGATCGTTTTATTTATTTTTCTGTTTTTAGGTACCTCTACAATGGCATCAACCTTTAGGACCAACTTACCACCTCTGCATGCCTAAAGGATGTGTTATTGTGATTTGTGATGCCGATTTCCAAGAAACATCATGACTAATGCAGTTATCCGGCTTTGTTCCATAAGATGATAGAAACTGAAAAGGGCGAATCCTTTGTGCTAAGCATGGCTTCGTCAAAAACTGCACATTCAATTCTAGGGACCAAAGGTGACAGTAGCAAGGTAATGGCCGTGAAAATGAACCCTCCTGACTCTGCAATAGTGTGTAAAAAATTGCCGGATAACTGTGTGCTGAACAAGTCACCGACAAAACATTGTGTAACTCAAAGTATTACTGTTAAAAAGGTACTTACAGAACCATTAAATGGCAAGTCCATTGTTGCTCTAGTGACTGCAAAAGAAGTGAACTGCAATGAACGAAATTGTTCAACAACAAAGGTAGAATGTTCAGTATTAGATAAGAAAGTGAGCGAAACAAGTGACCAAAGCACAGAAACATTATCTCCATCTCAGAAAACTGTTCCAAATAGTGTACAAAGTAAATGCAATCAGCCAGAAAATACAGTTGATGAAAAGCACAAGTGGCCATCAGAGGAAAATGTGCCACCTCCAAATTCTGCATTAAAAACTTTTTCAAAATTTCTAGTTCAAAACACCCCAAAAACTGTGAAATTAAAATCGCCGCCTTCATCTGGATCGTCAGCGAAGGAAGAACTTGACGACGTTTCAATTGATTTGACCGAAGAAGAGGAGGATGCATTACTTGGCAAACAGGAACCATCCGACATAGAAACTGACACAGATCCACAAACTCCTGTTTCAAAAGAGATCAGCTTAGAAGCCGGAGGAGAGGACGAGGGCTCCGACAAATTGGACACGCCCGGTATGTAAATGCAAATTCATAAAAAGTGTATTGACTGTGCTAAATTTCAAGGAAACATTGATGCTTGCTGCTTTTTTGCTTCTCTTTAATAAAAACTGTAACACTTATTTAAAGACAAGACAAGGTTTCTGGGTTTTCACGCAAGTTCCAGGTTTGTTACTCCACAAAGCAATGAGTCTTTACGGTAAGTATTGCAGTCTGGCACCACTCTTCCATTTTCGCAGCTGACCGATCCCGTGGGTCGTTATAAACGGAAGGTTATGTCGGCCATCAGTAACCAAATGTTCAGTCTGTGCTCAAACCCGAACTAACTTCATGCAAATACTGGTAGTTGTAACGTCTCGAAGCATGTTTGTGATTTTGGTGCGAAAGAAGTTGGGAAATTCCCAGTGTCGGATTGCTGTATTCGTACGGCAAACAACCTAATTAATGACTGACTTGTAAAGTCGGAGACTTACGCCGTTTGTCATGTAATAAACCTTTTCTTAGCCCTAGATTTACACATTGTTGACTCTTGCCAATTTGTGCACCTCAGAAAAACGCTGTACGCAGGGCTCGAATTACCTGAGAGCAACTGAACATTTTGTTTCCGTAAAGTCCCGAATTGCGCCAAGCTTGTATCCTATGGAAGCTATAATTTGTTCATTATGCATTAAAGCTGCTCTCACATCTCTCGACTGACTTGTTTCGCCCTTGTTCGCCCAAGAATCCTCAGTTGATGAGAGCATAGGAACCTTGCTGTGGGTAATTAAACAGCACAAAAACTGACTGGATTCAGCGAGCTAAAAAGCAGAAACTGCTGCTTGTATGGAGCTCCATTCTACTGAATGTCGGCTTGAGTTCAAGTGACCTACTGCCATTAGGTGTGAATGTGGGTGCCTAACATTCAATATAGAATGGAGCTGCAAACAATCACTTTCAGCTTACTGAACCCAGTCTGTTTTTTGCTTGGTAAAGTTTGTTCTCACAAAAATTGAGTTACGAAAAAGTCTCCTTTTAGCCGTAAGTTATCCATCTAAAGGCACGTTTTCTTTTCTTAACGTACTAATTTAGTGAAACTTAATGAAGTAACTAACAGTCCACAACAGCGGCGAATGGTAACAGCAGTCAAGTAAAACGCTATTTTTAGGAGAGTCATTTTGAGGTTGCCTTCAGGTTAAGCAGGTTTAATATAGAATGCACTGACAACACTACCTTCCAATTCACGTGCTTGCTCGTTAGTCTTAGTGCAAGCCAAGCAGCAGTCCCGTCTAAAAAATGTCTCTAGGAAGTATATGGTAGCTACAAAAATTAAGAGTAGGCCTAAAGATACGAGTAGTCCAACTGTGAAGACATAGTCCATCAACAGTGAAACACAACAGGAGTAAACACGTATAAATTTTTATTTAAAAAAAGTTTCTATATGCCGTTTGAAAATATCTATTGCCTGTAAATTTAGCATTCTGTTCTCGAATGCTCAATTTTCCCTAAAGATTTTTTGTTTTGAACTAGCCAGCACGGTAACCCCAGTGTGCATGCTGGCTACTTCTACCCCCTCTTATAAAAGTGGCGTGACAGGTTATCTTTTCTCTAGTAACTACTGTATGGACACGTGTACACTCGTTTTTCCCACATCCTTTTGTCAACTGGAAGACCTTCCACTGCGATGGCAGATGCAAAGGTGCTCCGAAAAAAAAACCCTTCCCGGAAGACAAGTTTTCCGGCCAGCCCATCGCGTGTTCTCCCTGATGTTTTCGTTTCTAGGTTGTCTCCAGTTCCCGGCCCGTCAGAACCTTCGACTGCCTGTTGCCCAACTCGCTATGATCAACCTAAACGATTGTCCCCGCAAGGCACGGCTTCTTCAAGCGGATGCTGCTCTGGTCCATCCGGCCCCCGCACACCGTGCCTGTCTGCCATCCTTTTGTCGGCTCCTGATGGCACTGCTATCAACTATAATGCCACGTCTACTGTCCCTTGCGGTCCAACCATGAACTCGACTCCTGATCATCAGGCGCCCCAGTCAGAACTTCGCAAATTTAACTAAACTTACTCCAGGCTGAAAGAAGAAAGTCGGCAAGAAGCTCAAACGTCCTTGGCCACCAGCTGGCACTCCTCTCGACCTTTCGTCCCGTTTTTTTCAATGTTCTCCTAGTCCGTCTCCGTAACCTCCTGCAGCCTCCACTGGTCTACCTCTCTTCAAATACCAAATTCACGTACTCGTGGATAAGGCATTACATGACTTTTACTACAAGCAACGGACGTCTCGGCCTTCGCCGTCATCTTCCTTGCAGAGCAAGTCTTATACCCTTGAGTAGGTTGCAGCATTGTCTTCAGGAGCCTTTTCCGTGCGTCCTCTCTCTGCTTATTGTTTCACGCAAGAGGCGTCACTGCTGTCCGTCTGATAACGACGAACACGCCTGGTCATCAACCTTTCACTCGGAACTTTCATCGACCGCTGACTCCTCCCTCACAGCCTCGTACCGACCCTCTTCCCTGCTCTTTTTGGGAAATATCGTCAGCTCTTATCGGTCCTAGGTAGTCTTTCGTTAGAGAGAGCAACAGAGACTCTTGCTTTGGTAACCGACAATATGAACCACTGCCACCCTTATGCCTTTCATCAGCCTCACAGACGTAACCAACAGCACAGCTCTGGCCATCATCATCCTCGCGATGAGTCCACCCTTTCGTCAGTTCTCTCGGAAGATACTTCAGCTAGTGATTCCGACCAAAGCAACAGCCCTCATCACACCCACTTCGATGACAGCTCTTGTGATGAAGAGATCCCTCGGGTATCTCATTGTCCTATTTTAAGACGGTCGAAGACGTCATTCTTGATTGTTTCCTGTGCAAGCCGTCTTTCCCCAGCTCTTCACCCGTCAAGAACAAAGGCTTATAAACCAGATCCGGCTTCGGCTTGCGTGACCTAAATTCGAAAAGCTTTGCCTATTTAGGCCAATCGACCACCCTCATACACAACGAGGGTTCTTCTCAGCAAAGGTGAACCACTGGAATTGAACAAGAACCCTCCCGCGCCACGACCCGTCCGTGTATCGTGGTTTTTCAAGCGTTCGGAGATGGCTTCGCCAACCTGAAACATTTTTGACACCTATCCCCAGTAAGAATTTTTAACCGCTGAAGCAAAATAGATTTTGGGACGGCTCTTCAGATTTCGAATAAATTGGGAAGTTGCTTCGGCAGTCTTGAAAGACGACATAATTTTGTGTTTCGGTCGACTGACTGTTTTGCAAGCTGACGTGCTTAACACCGCTGCCAACGCCTTGTGCGAAAAGCTTTTGTCCCAATCAAACTGCCTTGAAGCTAAGTGCCTAACTTTTCTGATAAACCAGGTCTTCAAGAAGGCATGCGTCGCTACCTTTCATTCAATGAACTGGCTAACCAAAGCTCTTTTCAACTCATCGCTTCTCCTTCGTGACGTAGCTCTCAACTCCGCATCAAACCTCAACAACTCGACGAAACGTGAACTGTGCAATCAGCCAGTTCACGAGTTCAACACCCTTTTTTGAGGTGTAATCCCGAAACTTGCACCACACGTGGATATCTCCTGAAAACTAAAGGAAACGTAGCCGAAACGACAGTCCAAGCCATTGAACATGAACCAGTTAAAGCTCTTTTGCTAAGGCAAGCAAAGACAATTGGCCACGACCGAGGAACAACCACAACAACTCTGACTATTCAAACAGGAACTCCAATGAAAACAAGTCCTTTCGGGGCAGGTCGTCCACTCGAGGAAGAGACAGAATCGACAACCGCAGTTCAACCCCAAACTGATGCCGCCTTTTTTCCTGGTGCCAGAGGAAAACCTTGCAACAACCAATGACACAAACTGCCTTTCGTCCCTACCTGTTGGAAGCTGCCTTAGTCACTTTCTGCCGGTCTGGCCAATATTAACCTCAAACTTCCCAGGTTCTAGCCATCATCAGCCCAGGATTGTTACGATTATAATCAAGTGAATATAATCATTGATTAAAATTGAAATTCACCTGATTATAATCAATAACCAGGTTGACACAAATCTGTTGATATACAAGAACAAAATAAAATACACTGCTTTTGAATCTTCTGCAGTCATGGAACGTACGTCTTCTACTTTTTTGGCTGATCTGTTAAAAATATATGCAACCGACTAGGAACAACCAAAGTAGGAAAATTAATGGCTACATTCAAAGCCTTAAATCTAAGGAAGAACTAGTGGACTTTGCAACTTACCTATTTCTAGCAGGCAACTAGTAACCACAGCTGACGACTGTGCTAATTTAATCAGCTCACGTGTGAGGAATGAGCCACAACATCTGCACTGCAGTAACTTGACTAAGTAATATTACTGGAATAACAGTTACTGCAGTGTGCATGCTAATATTGAAATTTACACTTTTATTCACGTTTTAAGCGTTTAATACTTAAGAGAGCTATAAGATTGGTATTTTGGCAATAGCAAACAAGTGATAGAGCAAACTCTAGCAACTTTTAACTATGTTATAATTATTGTTGTAATCGTACGTTATTAAAATCTGATAATAAATTTGATTAATAAAATTTGATTAATTAAATTATTTTAGAATAATCATGATTATTTCCTTCCCTGTAGGTAGAATTACGGCGACGCTACGTCCCAGGCTGGCTAGCTCCGTTGCGGGCCGTTTGTCTGGCCCCCCACAAAGCAAACTTGCCCCTCAAGTCAAAAATCCAAATTATCATGGATTATTCTTTGTTTTTTTTACGTCTACGGATTCTTTCGTGAAGGCATCCACAGTGCCACCGCAATTTGTTCTCCGACGCTGCTGATCTTGTGGGCACCAATGACTAACGAGTGTTTATACTACTTAACGGCCCTCCTTCGTTGGCTACAAGACCACACAGAAATATAGAAAAGCGAGTCTTGTCTCCATGTATGGTGCTTCTTAACAAAAACATTTTTCAAACGTTACTAATTCGAAGATAATGTGTAAACAAATTACTTCAAAAAGTTGTTACGAAAATACAAGAAAGGTCAATTGCTTGCCATGTTTTAAATAAAATGTGTGACTTTTTTTAAAATAAATTCTATACTTTTAAATCTTACTAGATTATACCCAAATTTGATTTACGTCCATTACGACACTTATTATAGGCTAGATATGTTTTGTCTCTTAGCGGCCGCGCAAGAAAAAAACGCCTTACTAGACTAGAACCAATTTTGACTTGCGGGTCGTTATTACAATCCCCCCCTTGCATTGCAGCCCGTTTTTTGTTCCGTAAAATATTTGTTACCTAGGCCAGTTGAAAATATAATGCTTCAGGGTTTTCAACCATCCATTAGCTACAGTTGTCGTCCCACATTCTCCAGCAAGCCAACTTTAGTCTCTCCGCCTCTGTGGTATTTCGCTTTAAGTCCGAAGTCCAAGACTTCCTAACGAAGAGTCATCGTAGAAAGACCAAATCGCCTTCGTCCAGCCTTCTACAGCTCATTCTTCCTACGTCAAAAGAAAGCCAGCGGCCAAAGACTCCTCTTCAACCTGAAACCCTTGAATCGGAAAATGGAAAACTGTCATTTCAAGATGGAAATGTTAAGACACCATGACCAATCTCTTAAACCAAACAACTGGACGATATCCATAGGCTTATAAGACGTGTGCCTTCACGTCCCCTCCACATATCGGTGCAGTACACCATCTCTTTCGATTTATGTATGACGGCAAGGTCTACAAATTCCAATGCCTGCTTTTCGGTCTCAACACAGCACCCAGAATCTTCATGCTCCTACGCGAACCAATTTTGGCTCGTCTCCATCAAACATACCAAGCCATATTCCAGCAAGGGCTTATTTGGACGATAGGCAATCGAGACTTCACCACGAACCTCCTCAACCAACTTTGCTTCGGAATAAGCCTTAAGAAATCGCAGATCACCCCAGCTCAAGAGTTTATCTTCGTAGGGGATTCATTCAACCTTTCATCTGCAACAATTCAGCAGACAGAATCGAATACATTGTAACACACTCACGATCTTTCCGACAAAAACCAAGTCATACTCTCCCGGAACTCAACTCCCTCGTAAGGAAAATGGACTCCATGGCGCATCTTTTCCTTTATGGAAGATGGGTGACCTGACTGTTTCATCACTACCACATCAACACTTGGGGAAAGAATCAACGAAGCACCTGCATGCATTCCACAGACGAGACCTTCCCTACTGATGCCCTCCTATGGGGGTCAGATGCCTAGGTCTTTTTACAACAGCTCCCCTTCTCGAGCCCCAACCAGATCTCCACTTTCTCACGGACACCTTTATAATAAGTTGGGGGTACTCGCATCGCACAACACGAAATCTCAGATACACGGACAGCTCACCTCCAAGATCACAAACGCACTGGAACTGAAGGCCGTCTTCAACCCCCTAAACCATTTTCGAAACTTAATCGCAGGGAAAGTCTTTAGTTTAAGCAGACAACACGACAGCTGTAACTTGGCTACGATAGGAAGGGGGCACAGATCCCTTCAACTCCACAAAGTTACTTCTTCGTAGCACAGTATATGCACAATTTCAAATACATAAAGATACATACCTATGTTCTGCAAATTTTCGACTGTCAATACTCTGGAGATGTTGTCGCTCAGACAACAGTCTTCTTCATGCAAAAACAGAAAAATCACGTCACTATGTCATGTTCGATCGTCTGCTCTTTGAATCTGCCATAACGACGATTGAACATGACATAGTGACGTGATTTTTCTATTTTTGCCTGTTGTCTGACCCCTAACATCTCCAAGTATTAACAGTCGAAAATTTGCAGAAGATATTGGTACAGATATCTTTATTTATTTGAAATTGTGTGCATACTGTACTACGAAGACGATTCCCGTATTTCAAGTAAAGTACTATGACATTTTTAGAAAAATCACTTCTGCAATCTTCAGGCTTTTCATCGATCTGAAAACAATGATTCTACCTCTTCATAACCCAGGCAGCACGAACGTCATTGCGAACTCTTTTCTCGCCACAAACTTCTATCAAGGGAAAGGACTCGGTTCCATCTGCGAATATCTGTTCAACACATGGGGCACGCAGATGGTCGACCCATTCACCGTGAGGTACAATGTTGGACTTCCCCACTTCATCAGTTGAGTCCCCGACGATCAAACATGGGCAGTGGACGCACTATCGTTCCCTTGGAAAAATCTTGTCGGCACCATGGTTCCCTCGACTTCTGAGTCTTCTAATCGACGACCAAAGAAGTCTCCCAGAAGTTTCAGATCACTCATCGCAAGAAGGGAACCCAGTTCGACCCAAACTTGAGCACTCTGATCCTACACGGATGGCTGCTATCATCGGAATCCTCGAGAGAGGATGGAATTCTTGAAGAACAAGCCATCAGAATTGCAAGTAAAGCCATCAAGGTCAACCAACAGAATTTACGACAGCCACTGGAAGAGGTGGTTTCGTTGGTGTAACGCGGAAGGAAAGTCAATCCCCCTACGCCCGAACTCCTGATCTAAAAGGGTAGCCTATACAATCCTAGTTTAATGTTCAGCCCTAAGCTCCGTCTTAAGACTTCAGGCAAAACTGACCTTCTTGATGATTTTGCATCTCTCTCTCTCTCATCATCCTTCGAAATTGGTCGACCAAAGATTCGTCTTCACTTTTTCATACTGGGACCGCTCAATCGTCTTAGATTCCCTTATGAAGGAACCTTATTAACCTCTCTTAAACAGCAACATAAACCTCTTAACTCGAAAGACGGTATTCTTGACGACCCTTGCTGCCAGCTTACGTTGCAATGAACTACAAGCCCTGTCCATCGATCCGATTTACTGCTTCTTCTTCCCCGCTGTGATTCTTTTCGAGCAAAGATCAAAAGCCCTGCAAACTGTCCAAACCAACCATCATTCCAGCACTCTCAAATATAATTGGTGACGAACTTGAAATACTCCCCTGCCCAGAACCACTACGCTTCTACATAGAGAGGACTGAAAACAATAAACTTTACAAAGGTCGGAATCAACTTTTCATCCCCTTTCAACAGAGATTGAATGATTGCAAATTGAATCAAGACAGTCATAGTAAATGCCTACTAACTTTAAACATCGACTGTGTCCACAACATCATCAGGAGTACAGCTCATGGGCTTTCCACAATAACGACTCGGTTCCTAATATCCTCCAAGCAGCATCATGTAGAAGTACATCGGTCTCGACGTCACATTACTTCAGGGAAATGACCACGCAAGCCAACGGACTACATCGTCTGGGATCCACCGTTGCGGCCAGATGTGTCGTCAACCCCCATAAGCACTACGAACAATCAGCAAGACCACTAAAACAAGCGGCCCCTTTCAGGGCCACCAAATCTGTAATGAGATCCAAATTCCTGTTTCTTCTATTTAAAAAAAATAAAGTGTGAAGTTCATAACTCTTTGGGGGATATAGTTCGTAACTCTAGGGTACCAGTCAGGTGGCACCCACTGCCGTTTTTGACGTGGTCTACTGTAAATGCTAAATTTACAGGTAATTGATATTTTCAAATGGCATATAGAAACACAGGGTTCGTACACGGCCTTGAATTCCTCGAAAAGCCTTGAAACTTGGCATTTGTTTTGTAAGAGCCTTGAAATGGCCTTGAAGTTTGGTAGCGTACTAAGTTTGATGAAATAGTCAATTTCTGCTTAAATTCATAAATAAAAAGAAGTTCATCAACCTAATGCTTATCTTCTGTTAACGATATTGAAAAACCAACTTTTCCCGCGTTGGGGGCAAAATAAATGACTTTTATAAATGGATGTTGGATGTTTATTTAATGGTAGAGTGTAGGGTAGCAAAAAGATTGAATATATTTAAAGTAATTTTTCACAATTTGTTGTGCAAAACGGCCTTGAAATTGGCTTCAAGTTGGCCTTAAAAAGCCTTGAAAATGGTTTCGTCTCTTGTGTATGAACCCTGGAAACAGGAAAATGCCAGGCTCTGCCCAGCCGGCTAATTTTTGTTTCTATTGCCTAAACGATAATGTGCATTACCTGTACCTCCCCTCAAGTCACCATCATGACATATTGAGAGGAATAAAAGATAACAACCTGTCGCACCTCGGGGCTTTTATAGGAGGGTGGCGTGCATGCACAATTGTGTTACTGGGCTGGCTAGTTTTAAACTTGAACTTAAAATCTCTAGGAAAAATGAGCATTCAAGAACAGAATGCTAAATTTACAGGTAATGTACATTTTTCGTTTAGGCAATTCAGTTAACTCCCATTGATCAAGAGTGTCGCCCGCCAAGATTAACGATAACATCCAGATAAAATATATATATGAGCATGGCGACCACTAGACACGATGTCTTTGCAGTTAAGGTAGTTTGGCTGTGTTTAGCCATGTTAGGATAAATAACAATGCGACAAAAAAATCTGAAACTAGTTAAATCGGGTGACTTTGGACATGTGACAATATAAAAGTCACTGTTAGCTTAATGTTTTCTTGTTGAAAATACGACTTGAATAACGTTGATATTTGTCTAATTACTTACACTACTTACTAGGATAGTAACGCTTTTTTTTGTATCACGAAAGTAAATTCTTCCATGCGGTGAGTAAAGCCGGTTCTTAGCACATTTTACAGGTATTCGTCTTGAGATGTGCCCTTTTCAACGGCCTCTTCTAATTGGTCAAGTGGTTCAGACACTAGGGACCTCTAAACGACCAAATTGTTTGTTTTACATTGTTTTAAACATTGTTTCTTTATTACCAAAACAACTTAACCTGGTAATTTAGCATTACATTCCTCGAATGTGATGTTCCCCTGGAGGTTTCTTCCGGTTGTAGACGCCTGCTTGCATATCCCACTGCGCATGCGCAGCGCGGTCCTCCCTTATAAAAGCGACAGCGCCCACGCTATCGGCATTCATTTTCCGCCAGAGGTGTCTCTACGCCACCTCACTCCCCGGTTCCCCGACTGTCGTTTGGAAAATTGGTTTCCTCACCGAAGATGGCCACCGCTTCAAAAGCACTATCGCATCGACTTGTCTCTCCACTTCTCCCGGGCCAGCGCATGCCGCCTTCCGCCCCGCTGGACCTGTCGTCCCTACAGCACAACCTTCAAGCCGCCAAGGACTCTATCGTGCAGCCAAACGGAACCTCCGCCGTGCGACACTCACCCACTCTCCGGACGGGAACTCGCCGCCTGACCTGTCTCCCAACTCCTCCCGGAAAGGCCTCAGCGTCAGTTTTAGTGTCGTTCGGGAAATCGTACACGACACCGTCCGTCACCTCCACCTCCCTCCTGCACGTCGTCGGTACGCAAGGCTCGCACCTAGGACTGGGTTGTGCCTACATCAGCCACGAAGGACACAAGCGTGCCGCTTCTTCTCCTCCGACCACGGCACTCAAGCGCAAGTCGGACGACAGGCTGTTGTCAAGTCACCCTCTGTCGCCGCCCCTGTTGCCGAGAAACGTTTCAGGTTCCCGGACGACACTCCTGATGATTCCATCCTGTCGCTCGCTGCTCTTTCAAAGACTGTCGAGCAGACAGTTCCGGACTGCTTCCTGTTCAAGCCCACTCTGATGCCGAACGACACAACCACTGACTCGTCTCTGTCGCTCGAACGTGCGGCTCATCTCCGCCCGCCACACGCCTCGACTAAGCTCTAGCCCTCACGGATGTGACGTGTCGCATGCAACCCGTCACATTCTAGATTTCAATCAACGGAATCAAGACTCAAGACCCTCGACCGTGGCTTACCCCACGTATCGAGCGAAAATTAAGCCAACTGTTGCTGTCCACTGCTGCTTGTCTCACTTGTGGTTGGACCAAGACGGAAGCCGTTTGCACCTCTTGCTGCTTATCTCGGCCGTGGATGACCTCACGTCTCGAGCGACAATCAAGTCACCTGTTGCTGTTACTGCTGCTCGTCTCATTCGTGGCTAGAGCCCACGTTTTGAGTGAACCAAGACGGAAGCCGTTTGCACCTCTTGCTGCTTGTCTCGGCCGTGGATGACCTCACGTCTCGAGCGACACTCAAGTCACCTGTTGCGGTTACTGCTGCTCGTCTCACTCGTGGCTAGAACCCACGTTTTGAGTGGCCCAAGACGGAAACTGTTTACACCTCCTGTTGCCCGTGTCAACCGTGACTGGCCCCACTTCTCGAGCGAAAATCAAGACAACAGTCACTGTCCACTACTGTTCGTCTCATTCGTGGCCTGAACCCACGTTTTGAGTGAACCAAGAATGAAGCCGTTTGCACTCTTGTCTCGACTGTGACTGACCCCACGTCCCGAACGATAATCAAGACTTCAGCTGCTGCCCGCACTACTGCTCGTCTCATCCGTGGCCTAAACCCACGCTTTGAGTGAAGAATCGAGTTGGAAACCATCTATATTTCCCACTACTTGTCTCGTCCACGGCTGATCCCGGGTCTGAAGTGAAATTCAAATCACCAGCTGCTGTCCAAACTGCTGCTCGTCTCAGCATGGTTTAAAAAAAAAAAAAACCCACGTCCTGAGTGAAGAATCAAGTCGTAAGACGTCTCCATCTCTTGCGGCTGCACGCCGCTTATGACTCAGCCCGTACGACACCTACCCGATGTTACGCCTGCTCCTGCTGTCGCATCGCCTGAATCTCCCTTCCTCCCGGGCCAACGCACGCTGCCTCCCGCCCGTTGGACCTGTCGTCCCTCCAGCACGACCTTCAAGCCGCCAAAGACTGTTACCGGGCCGCCAAACGGAACCTCCATCGTGCGACACTCTCCCACTCTCCGGACCGCAGCTCGCCGCTCGACGCCTAATTCCTCCCAGAAAGGCCTCAGCGTCAGCCGCAGTGTCGTACGGAAAATCGTACATGACACTGTCCGTCACCTGCAAGTAAATCCGATGCCGTCTCCTTCCTGCACGTCATTGGTACGCACGGCCCGTACCCAGGACTGGGTCACGTCCACGTCAAGCCACGAAGGGCACAGGCGTGCCGCTCCTTCTTTCCTGGCTACGACACCCAAGTGCAAATCGGATGACGCATTGTCGTCGCGTCACCCTCTGTCGCCCGCCCTTGCTGCCGAGAAGCGCATCAGGCTCCCGGACGACACCCTAGATGAATCCACCCTCTCGCTCGCAGCTCTTTAAAGACTGTCGAGCAGGCTGTTCCAGACTTCAGTCGCATTATCGTACGGGAAATCGTACATGACGCCGTCCGTCACCTGCAAGTCAATTCGACGCTGCCTCCTTCCTGCACGTCAGCGGTACGCAACGCCCATACCCAGGACTCGGTCACGTCCACGTCAAGCCACGAAGGGCACAGGCGTGCCGCTTCTTCTCCCCTGGCCACGGCACCCAAGCGCAAGTTGGACGACACACTGTCGTCGCGTCACCCTCTGTCGCCCGCCCCTGCTGCCGAGAAGCGCATCAGGTTCCCGGACGACACCCCAGATGAATCCTCCCTGTCGCTCGCAGCTCTTTTAAAAACTGTCGAACAGACTATTCCAGACTGCTTCCTGTCATCAACCGTGGCCAAAGACAGACCCTGGATCTGCCTCACGAGACAAAGACGCCAGGCCCCGCTGCCTCCTGGGTCAATCAATGGCACTCCTAACATGTCTCAACGAAGGCCCCATACTAGGCAAAGGCGATCCCCTTCTTCTCTACAAAGAATCTCCTACGCCCTGGCCGTGAAAACAGCTTCTACCGATCCGTCGGAGACGGCGCCACTACTCCCGCAACTTTGACACCTACCTGGAGTGCGAGTTTGCTTGCAGCGAAATCAAGATGGATTTCGGGTCCTCGTTGTCAATATCCAAAAAAGCAGACGTCTCAACCTTTGTTCGATACGAAAATGACATATGCCTTCGACTAAGCCTACGCGCGGCCACTCAGAATTTAAAAACTAACGAATACGCAAACATTAAAAATTGCTCCCCCCTCTTTTTTTATTCCAAATGTAGTGGCAGCTGTAGCTAGTCAAGTAACCTGTTCCTTCCTTCTTCAAGACGGTCTTCGAGAAGCGCAGTGAAGGTATCATCAATATATCTAGCCCACACTCGAAGCTCGGGGGTGATAGGACAAAACGTGGGCATCTAGAAACTGAGGCACTATCTCCGCCAGGCAAGGTGAACAAGTAACACGAGTGAACACGACTACCTGTCCAGCATACCGTCAACAACTGGAGCTGCTGTCTTGAGTTTACGTCGGAGGTTGAGCAATGAGGCTGCCTTCCTTTTCTAGATGTTCTAGTCCGTCGACGAGGTAACTCCGTCGTCTGGGAACCATACACCAAGCCCATCCAGAGCACTGGGATGATTCCTTTCCACTCCGGGTATCCCAAGTCACAACTCGTCGCTGTCCTCGATAACGAGATGGTACGGATCAAGTATCGAACGATGTCCAACGCAGATGCAACCAAGTACTTCCTCCAAGTCAAGAAGAAATTTCTCAATCTCGGCTTTCCTGCCTGCCTGATTAATAAGGCCATCGCTAAAGCTAGGAGATGGCGGGAAAACCAGTCTCCAGTCATGCAGTCCCCAGTGCCTTTCCAAGTTGTGTCCCATTGACCCATCAAGGGAGACCGTGTGAAGCGAGTCCTCTCCCGTGGAGGTGTCCGATGTTTTTTTTCGCAACCCCCCGAATCTGAAATCACTGCTGCAACCAAAGAAGAAGCAGGTCCGGACCCCAGCTCCTTCGCCGATGCCTTCACCACCTCCACAGACTGGGCCACTGCACCCTCCTGGAGCTACGCGGGTCAACCACTGATACAATACTAGGTCCCAGAGCAAGTACGTAGGTCCTGTGTTCCCACCGACTTGCCAGGCACTACATCTAACAACGGACACCACAACTGCCCCTCCTCCCCCCCTCAGATGACCCCGAGGTTCTCTGCAGCCTCCCGCAGAACAAGGCAGCGGTATATGCTATCCCGTGCTCGGACTGCGACGCCATCTTGTGGGCGAAAACCTAACGTCGAATTAGCACCTGAGTTCGAGAACACATGAAGGCTGTGGAGAAACGGAAAGCCAAACGAAGTGCAGTTGCTGCTCACCACATCTCCAAAAATCACGAAATTGCTTGGAAGAGCACCACAATACCTCTGAAATCTGACACACAGTCTGAGCCACATCTTCGAGCTTTGGAAAGCATCACTTCCAGAATGCCAAAATATCTCTCATTAACAACCAAGTAGCCTCACATTGCGATGTCAATCTGATTATTACACCAGAATTGACACAACAATTGAATTGCGCTCCTCCCTCCTATCTCTTCCCAAGCTCCAAAGATGGAGGCACTGCTCGCTGCGTCTTATCCCTCCTCCCCAACCGGACGCACAAACACATGCGGGAAATTCAAACCAACTTCCTGTTTCTCCAAGTCAAAAGACGTTCAACGCTCGAAGTGCCTGAGGAAGGTGGGAGATCTTTCTAAAAGATAAAAGACCACCGAAAATTTGCACCTTGATTTGTGACGATCAAGGGACAATTTTGGTAAATAGCGTACCGTGTTCATTTAATTTCCGTGTTACCAAGTAAAACAATGAGCCTTTCGGCCATTCGTGTTAGGAAGTTAGGATGCCACATCTGTGATTTAGTATTAGAATTGTGTAACCTTTGTTCTGAACGATACTTACTTTTCTGATGTATCTTATCATTTTTTTTCTTTTCTTTTCTAGCTTTGGATTGGAAAGTCTTCGACGAAGTGTCTACGTGCAGTTCAGAATATTCGCCGTGTGTCAGTGTTGGAGGAATGTCTCCCAGAGGTTCAGCAGTATCCCCTGGTCGAAGTGCACCCAAATCACCCAGATCTTTAGAGGGAGAACAAGAATCGTACGACAAGGAGCAACTTGACTTTGATCGTTTGTGTAATAATATTAAGAACAAGGCTTATTCAATAACAAAGTTTAAATCTTTCCTGCCATCGCAAGTCAAAAAGGATAACTCAAAACTCGGAAATGAAGTGAAGTCTGTCGCTAGTGTAAAACAAGGCTTGGATGCAAATTCTTTGCCTTCATCGCAGGGCTCTAGCATTAAAGAGAATTCCCCTCAAAATGTAAAGAAGAATCTTTGTGTTCAAGAAAATTTATTTCATAAATTCGAAAAAGAAAAACTTGCCTCCAAGGTTG
Organism: Lithobius niger; assembly: GCA_023313725.1. Classification (NCBI taxonomy): domain Eukaryota; kingdom Metazoa; phylum Arthropoda; class Chilopoda; order Lithobiomorpha; family Lithobiidae; genus Lithobius; species Lithobius niger. The sequence continues at coordinate 51,576 of JAHWFP010079468.1, forward strand.
AATTTGTTCCTGAAGATGATGAATGGGATGATGAAAGAGACTTTAACAGTACGGCAAATAAGGAAGTTGATACAATAGTGGAGAAACTTTTGACTGACATATCGGACGATGGCGACACAAATGACATTACAAAATTAAATAAAACATCTACAAGCAATATCGAACAACAAAAGAAAGGCTCAAACGTTGCTTCTGAAATTCAACAAACGATAGAAAGTGAATTATCAAAGGCCAGCAATGCTGAAATTGCAAAGAAACAATGTGCAGAAGTGCCAAAGACACAAGATGTGGTTGCTCCCAAGTCGGGAGGATCTGACATTTCCAAGTCAGGGGTTACTGCAGTTCCTGAGGCAGAAGGTGCTGAAGTTCCTGAACCTAGTGTTGCGAAGGTTCCTAAAACTGATGTAGCTACTCTCTCGGCTGAGGATGCTGAAGTGCCCAAAGCAGAAAGTGCTGCAGTTCCCACTGCTATTGCAGCAGTTGAAGGCCCTGAGGCTGCCATTGTTAAAGTTCCGGAGGCCGCCGCCGCCGCAGCAGAGGCCCCCGAGGCCGCCGCCGCAGCAGAGGCTCCCGAGGCCGCCACCGCAGCAGAAGCGCCCGAGGCCGCCACCGTCGCTGAAGAAGCTTCCGAGGCTGCCGCTGCTGCCAAGGCTCCCGAGGCTACTACTGCTGCTGCTGCTAAAGCTCCCGAGACTTCTGATGCTGCCATCATTGCTGAATCTCCCGAAACTCGAGCCACTGCTGATGCTCCTGCCGGTGCTGAAGTTCTCAAGACTGCTGCAACTGCTGAGGCTCCTGATGCTGTCACAATTGCTGAGGCTGTGGAGGATTCTGCAACTGCTGAGACTCTGAAGGATTCTGCAACTTCAGTGTCTCAGAAGACTGCCGCAACCGTTGACATTCCAGAAACTGTATTGACTAGTGGAGCTCAGAAGACTGCTTCAATTGCTGATGTTCCAGAGGCTCCTGTTACTTCAGAGACTCCCAAAGCTGCGATCTCTAGTGTCCCCAAGGCTTCGGATGCTGTTACTCCTAAGGTGTTTAAGGCTCCGGATACTGCTGCGGACACTACAGTTTCTGTGGCTCTGGACACTGCTGTGACCCCAAAAGGTTCTGAGGCTCTAGACACTGCTACGACGGCTGAGACTTTAGTCGCTGCTGTGACCCAGAAGGTTCCTGAGGCTGCAACTGCTGATGCTGCCCAAAAAAGCACCATTCCATCAGATTCTGCATTGGCAACCACCAAGTCTCTTGAGACTACGACGGCCGTTGACATTGAGATGGCTGACGTTTCTGAGACTGGGGTAGCTAAAGTTGAAGCTGCTGAAGTTAAGCCTAAGGTCGATAGTGCTGAAGTTTCCAACCTAGAAGTTACGTGTACTGAAGTTCTCAAGTCTGATATTCCAGAAGCTAAAAGTGAAGAAGGGGCCAATGTAAAAAAGACTCACAGTCTGAGTGATTTAGTTAAGAAACCAGTTATTGCTGCAGAGGCCAGTGCAGAATGTACTAAGGAAGACAGAAAAACCAACAATGTTACGGTGGAAGCTGCAGCAGCAGTGAAACGTCCAATCTCGCCAGACGGAAATGATAACGCTTGTATTAAAAAAACAAAAATGGATGAAGTCCTTGCCTCCATACCTGACAAAGTTACAGAGGAAGAAAGTAAAAGTGTGTGTTTATCATCGTTGCCTGAAATTGCATCTGCTGCTCAAATTGCCAAAGACAAAACTGAATACGAGTTAAAAAGAAGACGGATAAACGACGGAGACGATAAGCCGCTGGATATTTTAACTGTGAAGAAAGTAAAGTTGGATTCAGGTAACATTTTTTTTCACGTCAATACTGTGTTGGTCGGACAGCTTGTGTAAATGTCAAGTGCTTCTACCACTAGGAGCATGCTTAAACTGTTAATGGGTTTTTTTCCTCTCTTCCTGTTGTTTGTAAGGTATTTTCATATTGCTATTGTGTAGACTTCGTAAAATGCAAGGCCATATGTTAACTTGATGATAGAGAAAACCTAGGGATATAGTTTTACAAAAGCTGGGAGTCGTGTATGTTCTGACGTACCTTTTTCTCTTCTACTCCTTTCTGTGATTATCGATGTGTCTGTCCAATTTATCTTTTCCTTTAGTGCAAATGGTTTGGCTACATGCTGTACATTTGCAACGGCCGTTAGGATTTGATCAGATGTTATATGGCCTAATCGAAACAAAAATGTTGGTTCGGGACACTTAGTTAAAATAAAAAATAGGGATGTGTTTAAAAAAAAATTAGAATTTATCGATATTGCCAGTTATCGGAGCCAATTCCGATATATCGGTACCGCCGATGTCCACCTCCGATGTGCCGATATACCATACTGGATCACATATAAGCCGCACTTTTCTCGATATATACGAAAACGACGATAACTTCGCTAAATATTTGTCGATTTTGACGTTCAAATACACCATTTTAACCCTTTTTTCGCCAGCTTTCCAATGGTGCAAACCAAGAAGTCATTACCTCCACCCGTTCTGAAGTTATATATAAAAAATCATTCAACTTATATTTTTCAACAAACGTGGCTTGCAAATAGATATGAAAAACTGCTGCTTGCTGGTATTTTAGAACAAACATCATAAAGTGCTCGTTTGTTGACTATCAACATTTTCACATATTTCGATTTTTAGGCTACATCTTTACAAGTGTGCAGAAAATGTTTGGCTCATGTACTTTTTTTGTGGGGTAAGGTCCGGGGAAAATGGCTGCAGGGAAAAAAACTTTGTACTACAATTTTTTAAAATATTTTTATGAGGGTTACATTAGATACAAGTTTTTTTGTAAGAGTACATCGGCAGTTATCGGCATTCCGTTTTGACAGTAATCGGTACATCGACAAAAAAGCTACATCGGCACATCCCTAATAAAAAATAGCCTAAACGTTGCGTAGTCTGAACAACTGTTTTCAACTTCAACTTTAATCTCCTCTCAGATGTGTGACGTACAGTAGACACCGACTGGAAACTAAGCATTGCCGCGAGTACTACATTTTAGCAGAGCAGACATGCAATAGTCGTTATTTCTGCAGGTTGCAGTTTATACTGACACTGCAGCAGATTATGTTGTGGAAAATTTGCATAGCTGTTGCAGCCAGGCATAGATGTTGAGAGGGAGCCATAAGAAATTAACAGAGCAACGATTCAAACTTTGTTGCTAGTCTGAAAAAACCGTTACTGGACGTATTTTGAAACTCTTCACATTAACATTCGTAAAAAGTTTGAAACTCATTTTCGCTCACTTTCAAAATGAAGATATTAACAATACCTTGCTAATTTTCGACTGGAATGCTTCAGGCTTCTTCAGGCATCCTAGGTAATTGGCTTTCCTACATCTCCACTACTACTTTTTTCATTTCTGATTCATCTAGAAATCCATTAGGCCTATGTGCTTCCCCCTAGGGATGGGTCGGTTCCGGTTTCGGTTTTCACACCCAAAAAACCTCGGTTTCGGTATCGGTTTTTGCCACCATCCACCCCAACCAGATTTTCCTAATTTTTTTTCTTGCAACAGTTTTATTACTAGCTTCAACTTATTCCTGCTTTCACTTTCAGCAGCGTCATAGACCATGGGTATAGCTGTGGCACCAGTTTTCTCTACTATTTTTGTTTTAATAGCTAGGAGCTTTGCTGTCATTTATACATAGAAACTGATAATTATTAAATAAAATGTAAAACAACAAATTATTTTTTGATTTTTGAACACCGTACGAAAAACCGTCACAAAATCCGAATCGGTTTCGGTGTCGGTTTTCAGTAAAAACCGAAAATTCGGTTTCGGTTACCGACCCATCCCTACTTCCCCCCCACCCCCACCCCTTTCCATTTCATCATTTTTTTTTGTACAGTGAGTTTGTTTTTTATATCTTTCCTTCATTTCGATCGATTTAGCCCAAAATTAGCTGTCAGCCAGCCGAATGTAGGCCCTACAGGGTGGTCCACAAAAAACTGATGACCCACAATTTTCTAAGTCCAACTTTCTAGTTAGCACCCCACAGAACCAGGAGAGGACAGAAATCCAATCTAATGAAATGGGAAGATTTCTGTTCTCTCCTGGTTCTGAGGGGTGCTAATTAGAAAGGTTCCATAGCTTGTATCCTTTTGATGCCTTCCGAATAGTCTATGAAGACTGCTACAATGGCTCCTACGTCAAGCTTGTATCGTGGGATGTGTCGTCCAGTGATTGCCCACCCATGCTCTGCGTCCAAATACTATCAAGTGGTGGTCGATATCGTCGTCGTCCTTGTTCCAGAGTGATGCAGCAATACATCTGGAACAAAGAATTCAATCAAAACTTTCAATTTTGATGGGGACAAGTTTCTGATATGAGAAGCTGTACTGGTTGTTCGATAATCCGAACTATCAGAAACGTGGAGCAGCCAAGTAATGTAGCTTACAATTAATTCTTTCAGAAATTCCATTTTGTTCAGGATTTCTTGGTACTGTTGAGTCTTTTCATCCCATGTTCCAAGTAAGAAATGTATGAGCAAATGTACCAGCAACCGTTGTCTAACCGTAGCGATCGATTTTGGTGAATTATCTTTTCCAGTTTTTAATCAAGAATACCTCCCCAATTAAATTTCTGCATTAATAACTGTCCAACTGAAAATCTAAATAACCCCGTTCTTATTTTGTTCTGCATTTATTTCTGATGGCTTAAGGCTTTCCACATTTTGTGTGCAGTTGTCATAATGCCTTTAGCGTGAGGCAATTTACAAAAACCATAATGTCCCGTAGCGATAAATATGTTCTTTTTGACATCTTTCGGTTCGCGTGTGTGCAACTTCTAGTGAAGAAGCCAAACAAACAACCCATTGTTGTGCTGTGCATTAGTGGTAGCCCATTAGTTTGCAACAGGTTCGGAATAAGAGGGCTTTCCGGAATGACTGCTCTGTAAGACACTATTTTAATGGAAAGGGTTTGGTGCTTAGTGTTTATTTCGAAGCTGGCCTACATGGTTCTACTGCTTATTTTTCAGATTCAGTGCGAGATGAAGTAAAATTGGCATTGAATCATCAAAAAGTAGAGCCAAAGATTGAACCAGTTTCTTCCGATGCAAACCAAGTCGTGAAGGTGAAAGGACCAAGTTCAATGACCAAACATGTAAGTTGACTTGCGTACACAATTTTCTAGCATATTAGATAACATACTGTATTGTCATTCTAAAATGCCTAGCCAATTTGATTTCCAAGTTCATCCACCTTCAATTTTGGCCTACTGGTTGGGGCGGCAATGCATTGCTGAAAAGTCTCTTTCAACCATTAATTGTGAATATCATCTTTGATTTTTTGACAAACTGATTTAACTTTTCTCAAAAATTGCTGTTTTCTTGGAAAATTTAGTGGTAATCGAATGTGCGAAGCAAGTGTGCAATTTTTCAGTATTTAATCAAGGAAATTTTTCTTCAATTATGTTGTGATGCATGTATAAATATGTAAAGCCATATTTTTATATCGTACACTGTTGGTGTAAGAACTTGTCAGTCCTGAATAATAGCGGGTATACTATAGAATGAACATAGTTGTTGGCGTGTACTTAAAATGAATTAAATTTTTTGACACGCTAATTCAAAGTTCACCCGATAAGTGATTTTTAGTAACTCCATTTTGACTACTTTAGAAAGTCAATTTTTCAGTCAGTGTTATGGAACTCCACATGAGCATAAAACAGGCTGCTTAAAATTTGAAAAAAAAAAGTTTTCGTAATCAGACCAATGTGGTAATTTTTGGGATTGGCCATATTCAGTGAATGCTGTAATTTTAATCTGTGGCTCGTTATATAATCTGCTTTATTTTTATAATTCAGGAATTGGATGACTACATTGCGAAAAGGATCAACCTCTTTGTTACTCAAGATGAGAAAAGTGATATTGGCGTTCTAAAACTCAAATGTGAATATCTGGAGAAGTCTGTCGATAAATGGAAAAAGAAGGCCAGCACAATGCAGAAGCAGGTAAGGCAGGTTGAAAGTAGCCAGTAGAGTGTCTTCACTCATTTTTTATTGTATGCTGACTCTGTGGGTGGTTTTCATTGTAGATCACTGAAATGCATATAGCCCTTCAACGTGCTATACACGTCAGAAAGACAACTCCGGTTCCCACAAAGGTTGGTTCACGTTTTGTAATTTTTATTTAATGCGAAGAAATGGGTTTATAAGTAGTAGTCAAACGACCATTGTACTTAGATTATGAAAAAGAAGTTTACGTTGGATCGATTTTGTCTTTAACTTGTTCCGTTTTACAAATTGTTACTATTGTCGTACAATCGTACGAGTGTATCGCTCACGATAGCTAAAGCTGTTGGTTTTAGCTAAAGTGGTGTACTTTCAGAGGAAAAGAGGGGAGGGGACACTTGAAGTTGACTTAAAAGTCAGCTAAGAGAAAGAGGTTTCTTAATTTTAATATCTAAAACTCTTCGGCAGTGCCACATATCATGGATTAAAAGTCCGTGGATCATTTGATAAATTCAGCCAAAATCTGGGATGGAGTAACCCATTTTCTAACCTTACTTGTGTACAGGCAGGGCTTTTATGCCAGGGATTGTATCTAGCATCAACACAATGACTTTACTCTCATTTATGGTAATATATCGGTATTCCTCCCAAAGTCTGCATAATTCAGTTAAAACTAATTTATGACCACACAATAATCCTTTAAGTACAGGATAAGCGACAATTGCTTGCCGAAATGCAGCAAAAGTGCTCATCTTCTCCTGGTGCAGCTAAAGGACACTGGTTAATTCCTGGCCTCGACCCACCTTTGTGCATTCGGACAGAGAAGGGCCTGAAAATGTGTTCTTGGTCATGTCGATTGTGGCATGTAAAAGACCCTAAGTATTTCCTGACAAAATTATCTCTCTCCTGTAGCAGTTACAAAGGACGTTAGTTCAACAATTTACTCGAGCGAGTGATGGTACGTCCTGACACCTGAATCTAGCCTGGAGCAATCTTCGGGAAAAGAGCGCGCAAGCGAACGGGTTTTCCCTATTGTGAATCGCGTTGGATAAAAATTGATTTTGTTAAATGTAGAGAGCTTTTGGTTTTAGTTTGCAGCGATTTAAGGGGAGGGCGTTAACATTGCATTTTCAACATGGCATTCATTGCTCAAAATTGCGAGTTCGATTGATGCATGATTGTTAATTGGCAAAGTGGATGAGAGAGTTAGCTCCCATTATGAGTGATGATACCAAGTTGTGTACAAATTGTGTAAGGAAACGGATTCATTTTAATACAGCAACTCTACCATTTGATCTTGTGGCACAATTTTCTTTGCCTGTACACAAGTCGTCTATAAGATTTAATCTTGTCCAATGTTTAGTTTAGCTTAGTAACTTTTAGCCGCTTTGTGCAAGGTGTGGCACTTAACTAATTCATAAGGCTGCACCGAACGGATATTGCAGTCACGGCCTGATCGGTAAAAATCTGTTGCTGTCAAAATTTGACCGAGTTGTCGAAGAATTGCAGATTAACGGTATCGAACTTCTAAATTTCCCCGATAGATAGCCAACAAGATATCAGCTTGAGCACAACATTAGCTTTGAACCGTGTTCTGGGTTGTTAGTATTTCGGGCATAAGCAAAAAAATGAATTAATCCTATCAAACTTCATTTTGTTTGCTGTAAAAAATAATTCCAGCTGTGCCGTTTAGGCCTGTCTATAGTCTGTTCCACATTATGCTTGCAGAAAACTAACTGTATGATGCCACGTTTCCTTGCACTACGAGTGCAAAAACATGTGGATATCACAATTGCAGACTCTACACAGTTACTGTTTGAGTCTACGAGTGGGATACTGACATGTTTTTGCATTCGTAGGGGAAGAAAACGTGGCGTCATACAGTTAGTTTTCTGAAAACATAATGTGGAACAGACTATAGTAGGAGTGTGCGATACTATTGAATTTCGATGGGATACTGACACTTTTTCAGTATTGTTAGTGGTATCGGTAGTATCGAAAAATATCGTTGGTTTAAAAAAAATTGCAGTCTTACGAGAGTATAGCTTACATCATCATAGATCTGTGGCCGAGAGGCCTATCGTTTAGTAGCGTAAACAATTGGTTGCAATTTCAATGGGCTATCTACCTATTGACTTGAATTTGTGGGAGTAGTCTGCATCAAATTAACCCTAAAATCCGATGGTAATTACTAAAGCGGAATATGTTAGTTGATTGCTGCCTGTTTATTGAAGCCAAGATAGGTCACTACGTTGCTGGCTCTCTTGTTGATTAGCTTTTAGTGCAACAACTTGAGCTGCCATCTTGAAATTTTACAATACATGATGGTACTGTTCCGTAAAAATAAAAGTAAGTCCAACTTTTCTAGTTAGCACCCCTCAAAACCAGGAACGGACAGAAATCAAAGCTAATGAAAAGAAGATTTCTGTCCTCTCCCGGTTCAGTGGGGGTGCTAACTAGAAAAGTTGGATGTTGGACTTAAAAAATTTTGGGTCGTCAGTTTTTTGTGGACATTTTATTTATTTATTTATAACCACAAAAAACACACACAACCACCACCAGGCAGAAACACACACACAAGTTCCTTTGAATTTTCGGTGAATTCCACCCCGTTCACCTTCTTCAGAAAAAATTTGTCAACACAAAAACGTCCGAAAACTACATGACTGTCAAAGTTCGCGAATTCTAGATTTCAAAGACACGCGCGTGGAGGGATGCATCACTGATCTTCACTTGCCATCTGGATACCCCACTTAGCGTCAAGCTTGGCAGCCAGCGTAGGTGCCACCAATCTGTCAATGCCTTCGTATGTCGGTCCCGTGATGTTCATTAATGGATGTTTAAGAGTTGTAAATCGCCTAATCGCCAAAGACTCAAGGGCCCTCAAATGTGCATCGTTGTGAGTGTTGGAATTCATCAGAATGGAAACCTTGTCCCAGGCAATGGGGTGTTGTGTTCTCAGATGGTGTTAAGCGATTCCATTCCGACGATCTCCCTTAATGGTAGCAGTTTCGTGCTCTTTGATGCGTTGAAGGAGGGTCCTTCTGGTTTCTCCGATGTAGATGGAATCACATTCTTGGCAAGGAACACGGTACACTAATCCTCTTTGGTTGGCAAGGTGATTAGGCGTCTTTAAGTATCCGGGGGAAATACTAGCCGTCTCAACAACAGTGAGAGGAGGGGGGTGGGGGGGAAGCTCGCCACAAGATGGTCGTCGCTCTTCAATTTACTTCGAGTATGGTAGCGGTGGACAGGGGGAGTGGGGGCCTGAGGAATCGGCGGAGAAAGGGTTGGTGGAGGGGGCGGGAGGGAGGGGTGGGGGGGAGCATGCAAAGCTACAGTGTCGCAACTCTTTCTCTTCTGCAGCAGCTTCTTTAGGTTAGCTGGGTTCCGGAAAAAACGTCGAATGCCCTGCTTCCTCAAGATCCTGTGAGTATTTTCGCTGACTCCTGGAACAAAAGTCAAGACTTCTGTCGGGCCGTCACCATCTTTCATGCACTTCTCCCTCTCATTTCTGACTTTCGCAAGTTGCCATGCTCCCTTCATCTTTCTGTTCACCATCCCCGCTGGGTACCCTAGCTGAAGAAATCTCTCTTTGGTGTTGGACAAGTGGTGCCTTGCAGTGTCACGATTGGAGGAATGTTCAACCATCCTGCACATTTCGTTGGCGACCAAAGCATGGAGCAGGGATTGTGGGTGGCACGAACTATACGGAATTCCTCTCCCCGTGTGACAAGGTTTCCTGAACGGTTCAAACTCAATGGAATTCCTGGTTCTGGAAAGAAGAACATCAAGGAAGGGGAGTTTCTGTTCGTGCTCGTCTTCTTGAGTGAACTGAACTGCAGCATTCCATGAGTTCAACTTCTCCAGCATAGCAGAAAGATCACAAGCCAACACCACAGCCAAAACATCGTCAACAAATCTCTCCCACAAACTCATCTCGGGGAAACTGACCATGGCGAACTCATCTACAAATTGCATGACAATTTCCGAAAGCACCGGGGAGCAGGAGTATCCCATAGGTGTTCCAGAAACCTGCCAATACGCCAAGTCTTTGAACTTCACATAAATCGTGGAAAGAACAGCTTTCAACAATTCCCTGTCAACCTGGTATTCATGATCATCAATCCCTAGTCTGTTCGCCGATTCATCAAACATTTGTAGAAGCAACGAGTGCGGGAGGCTAGGGAAAAGTCCTTTCACATCAAATGAGACCAACCTGTGTTGAGGAGAAATTTCCAATTGTTTGATGTCATTAAGGAGACCTTTGGTGTTCTTAATTCCACTTTTTCCCCACACGTATCTCTCAAGCCTCACTGCCAGTTTCCAGTCAATCTTCTTAATCGGGGCTTTCTTAGCCGAAGTAATCAGCCTCAAGGGAAATCCCTCTTTGTGGGATTTAACTTGGGCGAAAATTACAGGAAGTTCAGAATCGTCAGATGGGCGCACAGTCTCTTCTTCTCTTCTTTATCAATCAGCTTTTCTCTAAACATTCGTTGCAACAGCCCTTCAACTTTGTTAACCGAATTCCCCAGTTCGTAATCAATCTTCTGGTAGATACCCATGGCCTTAATCTCACTCACAACTTTATTATCATAGTCAGAAGTGTCCATAACCACTGTACCATTGGTCTTATCAGTAAAACAAATAGTCACTTTTTCATCGTCCCTAAGCTTCAGAATGGCATTTCTCTGTACTCTAGTGAGGTTTGTTATTTATTTATTTATACATATTTTATATACATACATTGGTTATTATTTTATAAAATATATATTTAAAACATATAGGTTAAACGAAACACAAGTGAAAAAAAAAACCGATTTGATGTTTTTCTTCCACACTTTGATTATAGTATGATTTTCTTCTATTGCATTTTTTGTAGTATCAAATACATAAAAATGTAAGTAAACTCCATGTAGGCTAGTCCGAATTTATTTTTAAATTTCCATGCTGAACGGTTGTCTATTGCATAGTATACACTAATTAAGCCTTTAATAAAACTAGGGGTTAATGTTTTACCATAACAAGGAAGTTAAATTTTAATGTTATCAAGGGTAATATTAACCTTGTCGTTATTGAAATTTGAAATATTTTCAGTCTGACAGTTAATTGTAAGGAATAAAGGAAGCTGTAGATGAAGTCATTTGTCCTTGTTTGTTTATTCCAACGGCTTTGTTTAAAAAGGTATCGGTATCGAAAAAAGTAAAGTACCAGTATCGAAAAGGTTTCTATATCGAAAAAAGTATCTGTTATCGAGAAAGTACCGATACTCAGATAAAGTATCGGTATGCTATCCAGAGATATGTTTTTACCAATCACACAGGTTATTGTCAGTTACACTTAATGTACAGACGGAACAATTTTCACCTTTGAAGTTTTCTTAATATTAAAATAACTTCATTTGGTTGGGTTTAAGTTTGAGGAACCCAAGTTCATTTTGTTGGAGAAACTGTTCAATATGTTCCCTTAATTTGTTTGTCCTCTTTGCATTGGTATCTTGGGAGTTTGGTATCTCAAGCTTAGTTGGTTAGGAATGAACGGCATTGGTGTTCAGTTGGGTAAGTTCGCAAAGGTCTTCTAGTCAATAATATCTGTGTAGGTTCGATAAGACTGGCGTCGGTGATTGGTTTGGTAACATCAGCATTGGAGATTTGTATGGTAACATCGTCATCGGCAATCTGTTTTCGGTATACTGGTCATTTTTGTGACTGATCAGCTTGGAATCCGTTCGGCAGGAAAAAATGTGTTCAGGGCGTGCTTACTAATTCAACTGAATGTTGATGAATGTTCTTTCCGTATTTGTGACGAGTGCTGTAAAACAAAGAAGCGTGTACCCTGTTACCGTCATGGCAATAAATATGGGGGGAAATCACTTTGACGCTCATATTTAAAACTAAAATACTCAGTCGTATTCTGTGAATTTTCGATAGGGATATGTCCATGGTGATGCTGATGCTATCTTCTTTAGGCTATTAAATGCGTTCTCTTCTGTTTTTTATACTGCTGTTGTGGTTGCTGCATCGAGGGAATTGTATGGCGCGGACCTCATAGCCCTCCCTCTCTGCTTAGCCTGCTGTTGTTGTTGTGTATCAGGCCGAGTTTGTTCATTGACATGGCAGTGCCACTTCCCATCGGGTGATCACCAAGTTCCCGACTGATTAAATACTCGATCGATGGGTTTAATCAGTCGGCAACTTGTGGTCACCTGACTAGGAAGTGCCACTGCTGCCATGGTGATGAACAAACTCTGCAGGCACACCGATATCACTGTTGTGCTTACTGTATTGACAGAATTATTTAAATAGCGTGGGTCTCGTAGCCCTGTCTGTTCACTAGCTCAGCCTAGTGAACAGAGAGGGCTAGCTATGAGGCCCACGCTATTGAAATAATTCTGTCAATACAGCAAGCACAACAGTGATGTAAAAAAAAGAAGAAAACACATTTAATAGCTAGAAGAAGATTGGAGCACCTTTGTGGACATAACGCCTATCGAAAATTCACAGAATACTGATGAGTATATTTTAGTTTTGAATTTGAGCGTCAAGATGATTTTTCCCGTAGTTACTGAACATTCAAAATACGATGGTTGAATTTTTCTAAGCATTTTTACCTATACGATAGGCAAACTATAAACACATCAGTATCAGTCATTTTAGAACTTTCCTGGTGGGGTTTTAGTATTTTATTTTCTTAACCGTTTAAAAGGTCATTTTTTATTTTTCCTGTTACATTTTAACACATTAGCTATATTTTCATTTTTATTTTGTTTATTTTGAAACGTTTTTCTTCCTTAGATGCAAGTTCCTACTCGTTCAGTTGGCTTACAAGTTCAGTTAAATTCTGTAAGTAAAAGGTTGTAGTTCATAGTTGTAGGGCTTAGCATTTCTTTTTTACATTGACTTTAATTTTATGAAATTCAAATGGATGCTTGCTGCATACAACTTCAGCGCTTTTTTATTTTAACTAGCACGCTAAGCACGTTTTTGAGCAGTAAGTATTTGTTAGCAACAAAGCATTTGCTGCATCCGTTGCCCTACTCATCAATAGTCATTATTTAAGTTGACCCACTACAATAGGTAAAAAAGTCGTCGACCCGTTACATTTTTTGGGTTCGATAATCCACATTATGCGGGTTTTACATTTTTGGTCTGCATCGTTGCTTTGAATAAGGCCTCTAATCGTTTTTGTGCTGAACTGTTGGCAGTGGTGCCCCCTTCGCCCACCGACGGTACATTTTTTGAAATTGCACTATTACCATACTGCTTTGTAGGCTCAAGTCGCTTGTTAGTGTTTGTTTCCAAACTTGGATAGCGGTATAAATGTTGTTCACCTAGAAACTGGACACCCTTTCCCAGTTTGTTTGATGGTTAGTTAAAATTAAAAAGCCACTCGACGTGATATGGTTGGTGTGGGCTGAAGATGGATAAACCAGCTTAATGTGGCTAGTCAATGGTAAAAATTAACATAGGAAACTTACCTTTTTAGCTAACGTAAATGTGTCACAAATGAAAAGATTAACTACTACGTAAAGGTATACACCAATGATCGAATATAATTAATAAAACCTGTTGTTCTCAAGCTTTACTTGCTTCCATATTTGTCTGGCATGTCACCGCTCATCGTAAGGCTTCATAGAGGGAGTGTGAACATCTCCATGGTTTTGCATTGTTTCAGTTTCATCCCGACAAACAGCTCCCAGGGAACTTTGGCGGACCTCCTGCGGGGGCAACAGTGAAAAGGATACCCGTATCCATTGCCAGTCAACCAGCTGTGATGAACAAAGGCCCTACCACTGCAGCAAATGTTACTATTATTCCTGCTGGTACCAAAACGACCCCCACGCCTACACTGCAGTCAATGATATCCAAAGTAAGGAAAACATCGTTCGTTACCTTACTGTGAAAGTTCTCGTCACTATTAGAGATTCCTATGGAGATGGCTGCTATTTGCAACTGCTGAACAGTAGTTTTATCCAGTTTTCTAAGAGGCTACACAAAATGTTGAATCGTATAAGAAAAATGTCCTTAAAGTGCTGCACGTATTTGACAATTTGCAAAGTGACATAAGCTAAAGCATGAAAGCAAAAACAAAACCAATTTCTGCATGATTATTAGTTTATTACAGTAAAACATTTCTAAATTATCAGTTAGTGGTCATCCGCGTACACATGCCACATGAAGATACAACATTGATACATGATGGGAAGTGCCAGGCTTTATTGATACGAGACGTGTAACTGTTTTAATTCACTTGCTGCTTCAGCCAAGAATCTCTTCGCCAGTCAGTCTTTAACTTTGTGTTTGTGTAAAATGCTCCTATAATTTTAGTTGATTTATACATAGTGACTGGTAACCTTCCTTGGCCCGTTAAAACAAGAATAATCTATTTTTCAAATTTCTGTCTAGTGAGTTATCTCTACCACGGAAGAGTCTACGATAATGCGATCGTTGACTACATGATCTGGATTCAATCTAGCATTAAGGCAATGTCTTTATTCTCATTTATTCACGGATTTAGTTTATTAGTTCATCCCTCCTCAAAATTCCAATTTATTTACAGTTTAGTATTACAAAGTTTATAATAACAAACCTTCGTAGCTGCAGCGATTGGCAATATAGGTAGTTTTGAGTTTGATGGTACCCGGGCTACATGGACATCGGTTGCAGGAACTGGCATCTTTTGGCATTGGTTTCTATTAGCTGCTACCGATGGCAATGTAGCCTGGGTTCCATCAAACTCAACCTACCTACCTATATTGCCAATCATGCAGAGGTTTGTTTTATTTTGTAGTAAATTGTTTAAACTGTGAATTACGTATGAATTGGAGGAGGGAACGATCTATTAAAACTAAATTTGTGACTAAAGCAGAATAAGGCATTGTATTGTGTTAATGTTTGACTGAAATCAGATTACCACGTGGTTACTAGTGATGAGTAAACAAGGTAGTTTAAGTCGATTATCGTTAAATGTATGAAGCTTTTAGTTAATTTTGCAGCAGAAAAACAATTTAGACTGTCAACAGGATCCAAAAGTTAAAAGGAGAAACAAAGGAGTGATAAGAGAAACACGGTAGAGGGAAAAAATAGCAAATTCCCTACAGTAACTGTGGATACTAAGAGGGAAAGCCCCAATACAAATCAAATGGCTGTAAATAATATAGGGTGGTCTAAAAGTCTGGCCACACGCAAGTAACTGCCAATATAATGGTCCTACGTTAAGTCTGAAGACATAATGAAGATATTTTCAATGACTGTGAAACAGCATTAAGATTATCAGCATTCTATTTTCCAAATGGCGCAAGATAACAGCACACATGTGAATTACTTTGTGAATTACAAAGTTGTATGCGAGTGTCAAACATGACAAAGTGCGAAAACTGATTGAAAATCGGAGCATAATTGCAATAGTTACGAGGAAAACAAAATAGCAACAAAGTCTTCCCTGAACTTTTTAACTGCCATGTAGTGAAGCTTGGCATGCATGGCAGCTAAAACATTCAGGGCAGACTTTGATGCTATTTTGTTTTCCTCATAACTATTGTAATTATGCTCCGATTTTCAATCTGTTTTCGCACTTTGTCATGTTTGACGCTCGCATACAACTTTGTAATTCACTTTTGTGCTTATCTTGCGCCATTAGGAAAATAGAATGCTGATGACCTTGAATGCTGTTTTCAAGGTCATTGAAAATATCTTCATTGGCTTCCTCATATATGACTTACATGACTAATGTCTTCAGAATTAACGTAAGACCATTATATCGGCAGTTATTTGGGTAAGATCTGACTTTTAGACCACCCCGTATAAAGATAAACTGGAAATAGGACTTCAGCAAAAATTATAAACCAGAAGTAAAGGTAGTGCAGTAAGCGTGGTTCGTATGGGCCCTCAAAAACCTGGAAATATCCTAGAACGGGAAATTAAAACTCCAGCCCTGGAAAAATGTTTTAAAAAAACATGAAAAATGCCTCGAGTCCTGGACTACTTTGGAAATTCCCAGAACAGCAAATTGTGTTTAACTATCTGCAAATACTAAACCTAGAACTGCATTTCTTTTGTCACTTCACCTCCCCCAAATCATTAAATTCAGGTTTCGAGCATGTTTCCGCGTTTTGTCAGTTTATTAGAGATGCAGCTAGTAATTTGCTTAATTGAACTTTGAAGTTTTTTTATGTCGATTCACCATAAGTATGTGTTGTCTTCCAGCCACCTTTAGTATCCTCCGCAATTACAGCAAGACCTCTGTATGGTCAAGCCGCAACAACCGTCACCGGAGTCCAGATACCATCTATGTCAGCAAATATGTCTAGGGCGTCATTTAGCTCAGTTATGCCGAGACCGAATTTGACGTACACAAATGCTAAGGTAGCGACTATATTCCTTAACTTCCATTTATGAAGATACTGAGTTTGTGTAAATAACTTTAATTATTAATTTCTGTTTCAGCCAACAACATCCTGTGTCAGCATTTTGCAGCCTCGCATTACGAACACTCAACCCATAGCAGTCCTAACACCTCTTCAGTCCGGCACAATTCCAAGTAGCTCAACATTTCCTAAGGTTGCTAGTGTTATTCCTCCTTCTTCCACAACAGTAAGGGCCATGCTGGATTCACGTCGTTTGCAGGTAAGTTTTTTTTTGTCTAAAACTTTTGATGGAGTACTTATTTCTTTCTATCTCCACTAATTGTAAGGAAGCCTGGGCCTTTCTAACACACATCTTGCTCCGATTTACAAAATTGATATCCTGATTATCTGGTTTACAATGGCTTACTGTTATTGGGTTGATTTTAAAGCATTGTTTAGTTTTATATTTCTTTGTACGATTTCAGTTGAAGTTTACGGACTTTAAGGGGAACACTGAAAGAGTTATTTTTTGAAACCTGAATTGGTTATTTCTCAAAACGGGGAATTTGGTGATAATTTGACAGTAGTACACTGCTTTCGTGATTGTGCGTTGTGGTCATTTATACAGTAGCGATTTTATTGTTCTTGGAGTGGTTAAGAATAAAATTTAGCTGTTAAATTTGGTATTCTTTTTAGTGCTTTGCATTATCGTTAACTATTTGTAAGCTCATGTATGACTCCGCATGTGCATATGAAACTTTGTAGAGTGGATGAAATTCAGAATTATGTATTTTAAGATTGTACTATTCACACAATAAACTTGTTTATATGGCTGTCTAATTCTTAACTGTGAACCCTCATATGAAATTAACCATGACATTATGTGTTTTGCTATGTAAAGCATAGCAAACATACAAAAAAGTTCTCAGGGTTACATCACAAAAATTAGTTGTACACAACCCGGAACAGTACATGTAGTTAGTGTCTTGGATTAGGTTGGCGTAACCCTGTTATTATATACCCCAGGTAATGACTAACCTGTAATTAATTTCATATTTGGGCCTCCAAAATCCACTCCTTGCTCAAGTTATGTGCAGCAGCTTATTGGTTGCATGCCGTAGCTTTATAACAAAAGAGTAAGGTGTATTTTGAAGTCTAAAAAAAACTAGTTTCGGTTGCAATTTCATGACCGTTCGAAAACGTCTACATGGGGTATATAATAATTTCTTAATTTCAGGTTGGCGACGACGATGGTGTCAGCCTGGAAAATACGATTCTGTCGCCAAAGGATGAAAGTGGCAACACGTTAGGTGAAGAAGATTTACCAATTAAAGATGTTGAAACTGTGTTGCCATCAGTCGAAGCCAAGAGTAAAGGTTTATCTTTTGTACTTCCTATTGATGTTCATGTGAAGGAAGAAGAGGAGTTAGCTATGAGGGATTCCAAAAGAAATCTTGCATATAGTCGAGATCGTCCAGTCAGTAAAGATGTTCAACAGAATTCTCACACACAGAACATGACAAAGGCTGCCCTCCGTATTTTGCGTCGATTCCTGTCCAAGTACGGTGAGAGTAGAGAAATTAATGAAGTGCCACCTTCTGATCTGGACAATTATCTGGCATGCTTTTTTTCTACTGCAAAGAAAAAAGATGGTGCAGATTATGGACCTCATACACTAACTTGCATTTTTGATAGCATTGATAGATTTTTGAGAGTATCCCGATATCCGGCTTCCATTAAAAAAGATGAAGCATTTTACATGACGAGAGAAAATCTGCGTGCCAAAAGGAAACATCTTAGGAAGGTCATTGCAGCCAAAAAACGATTGAAGCATGCTCTTGGACATCCATCAAAGTTAGGTCGGCAACTTTCGCTTCCAATCAAGAAAAGAGAAAATAATAGTCGTCGTTCCCTGATCTCTAAACCTTTGTTAGATTGTAATTATGATGAGGAAGATATAGGCAGGGAAAGATTCAGTAGCCAACAAAAATCAGATGATCAGAATTTGCAATCGATCTTATCTAAATTATCCAAGTCCGACTCCGGCATTCAAATTATAAAAGTGGAAGGTGGTAAAAGTGGCTGTGCTAGTGGTAGCACAATACAAGCTAAAACTGCTAGTACACGTTTTGAGGTAGAAAAAGAAAATTGTGCCACATTTCCATCACTCGAGGCGTCGGCTAGTGGCTCGTTTGGACATTTAAGCGATGAAGGAAATAGTCAAGATAGTAAAGTAAATTTCTTGGGATGTGTTTCATCAGCTTGGAATTATACAATGGCCGATTGTGTTGTCTATTTCTTTCGGTGGCTAAGTGACTGTGCCTTAGGGGAACATAGAACTCTTTCGGATATTCCACCATTGGAACTTGATTCCCATATTGTGACGTACATGACTCTAAATGATTCTTGCAAAGGTCCCGAACGGTTGAAGGAACTAAGAACATTTTGGGACAATTTGTCTCTACATCTGGCCTTGTGCAATTATTCAGCCAGCATCAAAGCCGATCCCAGGTTTCCAAAATCTCAAACCTTTATGGCATCGCTGAAAAAAATGGCAATATCAAGCCAAATGTTGTCCTTGGCCAGGGACAAACTGTCTAGTCAAAAGTATCAAGATTTTGAAGCTAATTTGAAAGTGGATACTACCTGTGCACCTGAATATAGAGAGATGCACTCCAGTGCAAGGACAATGCCTGCCGATATTCAAGTGTTTACTACTTGGGTAGGAAGACGTCATAGTATTGAGAATATGCCGATTTTTGTTTTTGAGCCGGAGAAGCTGGACAAGTACCTTGCTCATTTCTTTTCTTCTTTTGAAAATGTGGACGGAAAGCTGACTGCAAATAAACTGAACAGGTTACGTGATAGCATCGATGAATATTTACTTTGTCACAAATACCCAATTTCCATCAAATTGGGATACGAGTTTCAACATTCTATTAAATGTTTTAAGTATCGACACAATCTGCTGTTGGAGCAAGAGGATCTGACTTTAAGCGACAAGGTGTCGTTAATTAATACCGACATACTTAAAGATGGGGAAAAAGATGTAGATTTAAACGACTTTGAAATGGAACAAAGCGATAAACATTACTCAGCAGATGAGGACGACTCTATACTGACTTTAAATGAAAAATCTGGATTCTTGGAGAAACGAAATGAATGCCTGTCTGATAGCAAATATGAACCAGGTACAAAAAAGGAAATCTGTAATATTCCAGATGGTGAAAAGTGCGATACGGACTGTGATTATGATGCACCTCGTGAACAGTTGCACAGTAGAAACCAGTCGGATAATTATACAAATGCTCTTTCGTGCACCTCAACTTACGATGATGAGGGCGATGCTAGTGATGAAGATGTTTTAACTTCGCTTCTGGAGCCTGATATTAGTTTAATTGAAGATGATGATGAAATTGTTATCAATTCATCTGACGATTGTGCTTTTGATTGCGACAATATTGTTGCAGCTGAATTAAATAGCATTGAATTGTTTAGCCATTTCTTATCCGCCCCATGGATCAGGGAGAAACGCGAACTTTTGTCTTTACCCCCTCCTGATTTGGATAGATATTTGGCACTGTTTTTTGTATCCTTGAAGAAAAAAGACAAAGACTATGATGTTGAAGGCTTGCTTGCAATACAGAAAAATTTAAATGATTTTTTACTACAAAACAAATATGGTGGTTCAATATTAGAAGATTCAACTTTTGAGCATTGTCGAATGTGTCTAGTAGCAAAATGTGAATCTGTACAATCTCCAAACCCAGAAAAGTTGTTAGGAATAAGTGAGACTGATCGTAAATTGTCCGCCGGAGAAGTAGAGCTCCTATGCAAATACAATGTCATTGGCTACAATTGTCCCGTTTCCATTTTGACCACATTAGTAGCTTACTTTATGACTCGGTTTGGATTGAAATCTATCAGCGATCTAGCTGGCCTGACTTGGGGTGATGTCGACATCGTCAGCAATAATGTCAGTGAAATGCTGGTTTCGCGTAAGCACTGTTCTTTGCAAGAATTTCTACAATCCTCTACTAGTGTAATGTTAGACGTGTATGCTGTAAAGGCGTACAGAAAGTACAGAGACGTTCGTTCTGTAGAGCTTTCGACAGAAAACAGCAAGTTCTTTGTGTTTGCGTCGGCATCATCTGGGCATCGCATTTGGTTTTCAGATAAGGCGTTGCAAGAAAAACACATTCAGCGTTTGCAGGAATATCTCCAGAGGGTTTTAGTTAGTCTAAAATTGCGTCGACCAGAATCTGAACGAATGCTTATGTACGGTCAGCTAATGGCGGAATTTACAGTTAATAGTTACCCTGCTGCTAGTCATGCAGTTGATGTCGAAAAAGTTTCACCCACTCGTGAATCAAGGGAACTGTTGTGTTCTTCGATCCAAAGCAATTCTATGCCTGTCCTACGTGCTACTTTAAATCAAAAGCACGTTGTTAAAAATGACGTAACCCAGGATAGTAAATCACAAGTTACGAAAAATGAAAATCCAGCTCACAGCTTGCTAATTAGTAGGTTGGCTGCTAAGGTTGCCAATGAACATGGCAGTCGCAACAGTGATGTGCCTAGCAACGAATGCAGGGATATATTGTATGCATCCCGTAGCAGAGACGATAAGTTGAAAGAAATATTTGCTGCCGAAGGTCACGCACCCAATACCATCATAAAGACTCTCCACGATGTAAACGTGTTTAAAGAATGGCTTGTTTCAAACCAAGAATTTCGCGACATGTATGTTCTGCCCCAAGCTCAGCTTGCACAATATCTGCTTCAGTTTTTTACCAATCTCAAGAAACGAGACGGCACGGATTATGAACCAAATAGTCTTTACTCCATATACTTCAGTATTGATCGCTACTTAAAGGTTAACAAATATCCTGGCAACATCAAAACAGATGCCACCTTCCAAGAATGCCGTAAACTCTTCCAAGAACGTCGCCGAGAATTTGATGCTGAACGACTCCGTGATGCTCTGCATATGCGCCGACAGGTAGATTTTACTTTCAGCGAGGATGATATCCAGTTGCTTCGCGCTCAACAACTCCTTGGGCCTTGGAATCCTGATGCAATGCTCTTGGCGCTTTGGCACGCCAACACAGTCTTGTTGGGAATTCACAGTCAGAAGGCTCACTTGCACATGTTGTGGGGTGATGTTGAATTACTGAAGACTCCCGAAGGCCATGAATACCTCGAGTACCACCAGCATGCCACCAAAGCTAAACTTGCTACTTGTCCCATCAACAGCGTGCTGGCTCTCATTCCCATTGCCAAGCGGCCGTCCAAAGTATTTGCAGTTCCCAACAAGCCTGCCGAGTGTCCTGTTGAATTGTACAAACAGTTCCGTCTTCGGCGACCATTGTACACTCTGACTGCCGATAGCCGATTCTACCTCTGTCCCAACCAAGATCCTCAGTCTGGTGTTTGGTTCCGCAGCATTCCCATGGGGCGAAGTAGGCTTGCGTCCATTCCTGCTACCATATGGAATTTGATACGTAAAGGTAAGCAAAATGTTTAAAGATTAAAATTTATAACTGCTAAGGCTGCACCGGTACTGGATCGGATCTGCTGCCGATATTAGTGGTATATAATTGGTATTTGCAACTTTCTCAGAAATATCGATAACTCTGGAACCGTTAGAGATTACGACATGCGGTCCGCGGCGTTTTGTTCAGGAACTCGCTGAGTATCTTCCCAGCTATGTTTTATCTGAGGGGTACTATATAAAAATTTTTTATTTTAATAATTATTGGACTTTTGCAGAAAACTGCACCTTTAAAAAAAATTGGGGATACAATTTTTGATATTGGTACTGGTATCGGCAACATTTTGAAAACCGATTTGGTATCGCTGCAGCCTTAATAACTACATTGGTGATTTCGATTTTTAGCATTAGTTTTCCAATGTATAATTCTTTGCTGGGTGAAAGTAGTCGCAGGAAATTCCCTCAACCATGCTATCATACGACTAGTACACTATTTAAAAGGGTTTAAGCTGCTGGTTGCAGAATCACCAAAATGCTACGTAAAATGTATGCAATTTAGCCAAAAATTAATTTTAAGAAATTTTTTCTTAACCTTTTTATTTATAGAGCCATGTCCGGCCAAAATGCATTAAAAATTAAAGAGGCCTTTCTTTTTTTTGTTTTGCGCATTTAAAACTTTGCATTCTGGTTATTTGATGCTTTGTAACAATTAAAATCTTAATGAGCTGGTTTTAATAGTCGTGAAGGTGTTATGTAGGTATTTTAGTCCAGTTAGCCACTACATTACGACAATTAGAAATGTCTAGCTTTCAGAAATAGTTAGCATAATCTTGTACGAACAAAGCATTTTCCAACACTTTTAAAGAACTGTCAAAAATTCGCGAATACTAAGTATTTGTATTCATTTTGTGAGAATGATCGTTTTAAATTGACCTGTTCAACGTTTTGTGGAGAATTCTTAGTAGCAGATGACCGTTTTGTGCATTTAATTTGAACAAATTTACCCAAATTTAATGTAATACTTCAATTTTAATGAAATGGCTCCAGCTATAGCGCTAATCTTCTTACCTAGCAGTTTGGAAGTCAGGGAATTTCAGCTTAAAATTGGAAGATAAAAATACTGTTTCCATTATAAGAAAATGTTTCGGGGAACACAAGAAGTAATACTCCCTGCTGCTGGCAGTTACACTCCTGCTACTGAGCAGTTTAGAAGTTTGGTAATTTCAACTTAAAAATCGGAAGATAAAGCACTGTTAAGACTATAGGAAATATTTTGGGGGACATGACATAAATTGGCAGATTGTCCAACATGCATTCGAGCTTTAGTAACAATAAGTCTAAATTCTTGTATGCAGTTAAACTTCTAATGCACGCACTAACAGCTAGATTAATGATCCATTCATTATTGGACCCAAAGGCAAAGCAAACTGTAACAAGTACTGTAATGAAATTATTGGCCATGACAACGGTTAGCCTACTCAGAATTGCGAATAACATCGCATTGACTAACCCGGAAGCTGTACCAGTTGGGTGCTATTGCAGCATCAGTTTTGATAGG